>OMLM01020355.1:138131-149858 GCA_900302695.1 Helostoma temminkii | reverse complement strand
TGTTTACAGACGTGTTTCTTCTCCAAGAGTTTAACATTTCTGACCCCTATCATGTATGCTATTTTTGAGTGTACACAAATATAGTAAAGTAAAAAGTAAAATTTTAGCATAATTCATGCAGTTTCACATGGTTATAACTTTAGCAAATACCTGACATTTTACATATATCTGATAAAAAATTAAGTGAAAAATTAGACAAGAGGTGATATCTCTGAGCTGTCTAGGTCTATTTCATATTTCTGGGTTATGTACAGGTCTTCCATTGTTCTTCCAGTAAGAGTACTTGCGTTGTTGCTGCTATGGTCTGCACTTCAGTCCCATACATCAAGAGAAACTTATGAAAGCAACAGGCCAAAACTCAAGTTTTTATTTCAAACAAACATAGTAGGCGAGTCACAGACAAACCAGGTGCAGCCACATGCCAGAAACTGGACCTTTCTACTGCAAAGAGAGAGAGCTAATGGCTAATGGTAGCTCTCCTCAGGAGACCAGCTACGTAGAGTCATAAAGTATGTAGTTGCAGAAAAAGAACAAAAAGGGGCAAGGAGCAATGGTGTAGTCTTAAGGAATTAAGATATATACTGTCTATATTAAGATATATAGACAGTATATGGGTATATTATATGAGTTGGACTCATTTATTAAAGTTTTCAGCAGAGGAACCAACCATTTGGTTTTGGTTTGCATTTTCATTAAAGAGAAGAAAGACAACAACGCAACAAAAAACATTCACTTTCCTGGGCTAAAAAATCAAATCTACCCTTTCCACGCTGGGAGGAACAAGAAATGGCTGGAGCTGTTATATGACAGGAAGCAATAACTGCTGTGGAAGCAGTGGTTTGTTTGATGGAGAGAGGCCAGAAGTGAGTAAAGACCTGTTCATTCACATTCCCTGTTGTCACGGGAGATTACATCTGTAATGCTTATTGTAATTACTTTGACATCTTTCACACCCGTTTTCTCTGAGCCGGCATGCATCAGCCCCGGGGGGTTGTTGTTCTGCTACAGCACTGTTGAGCATGGCACGTCACGTCCCCAGTGGAAAAACAAGGAAACAAGAGTCTCAAAAAACCTTTTGGCTTCACTTAAAGGCAAAAGACCTGTTGGAGACTTATTATAAATTTAGGATTGTAACCTTTTGCTTGTCAATGACAACACAAAAGTGGAACATGCTAATGTTGGAGGAAAAAAGACCCAAATCATGAATACCAACTCATGTCGTGTCACATCTGTCACAAACAGTATCAAATCTGGGTTTGAGAATTGATAAGCGAGGAGGCAGCTGTAAAAGTGTTCACAACAAACAACAATAAAATTAACATCTGCTCATGAACAGTCTAACTCAACCCAACCAAAGGTCTCTCTGTTTGTTATAATTCAACATTTTTGACTGTTTATTTTGAAATTATTACACCAGCTGCCATTTTGGTGCCATTCTAAGACGCAGCAGGGCCACTTTGATGGCCTAGAGTTTCAACAGGCACCTGTTTTCCTGAATGAAGGTGTTCTTACAGCAAATGCTCAAATTTGTCATATTCAACTGGTGCCTATGTCCACCTCCACACCCACACACACACACAGATACCCAGCATAGCATTTTTTTCTCCTGTCACTGCATTCCTAGAAACCTAAAAACTTGACGGTAACTTATTAGACAGCCATCATAAAATTGATGATAAAAACAGTTCCAGAAGTTGTTTCAGAGGCGTCTAACGATGAGTGACAGACTGAGATCAGTTAGCTGTAATTCAGACAGACCACTGGATGACAAAACCTGTAGAACAAGGGGTTAAAGTGGGGTCAAATGGCTGCAGGCACATCTGGTGTGTGTGCAGTAAATCGACGGCCGAGCAAGAGTTATGTCCATCCAGAGAGAGGAGGGGTCAGGCCCATTGACTGACAGGCCTGTCAGAATCCCCATGATCCTCTGGAGTGAGTAGAGAGCTGAGAGTTTGGCAGATTAAGGATCGCTGTTGAATCTTGATGAGAATGAACCATGTGTGTGTTTCCGGTGCGTTTACTTGTCAGGTTGTCTCAGATCTGGAGCAAGAGACACTTTCAGGTCATCCAGGTACATTTCAAAACACGTACGCGTGTGTCAGAATGTTTCACGCCTTTCTGTTCATCCACTATAGACAGAAAGGGTGTCTGCAGTGGAATCTGGACGCTACGTGATTGCTGAGAAACGACTACGAGATTAAATTTAATGTGTGAAAATCCAGGATATTGGATTTTATTTGTGTAAAAAATCTGAATCCTTCTCCATGACCCATCCTAACGCCAGTCCTTGGGTTGCGTACTCTAGCTATCCATCTGCATATTGCGGTCTTCCTGGAATAAACAAGCCTTGTATATTCTGCTTTGGCACATGCACATATAACCTTCTGGTCACATCTCATTGGAGGTCATGAACATGGTCTAGTATGATTCCACCCTCTTATTGTACCCTAATGTTCCTATTGTGTTGGTGAGTTGTCAGCTTCAGATATCATAATACCAGTCCATGACTTGCACAGAAGCCCACGTATCACTTTGTACGGGCAGTTTCATCAAATCACCACCTTTAAACGCCATCTGACACACATGAGTTTGAAAGTCCATTAGCAGAAAACTGTTTTCACACAGTGTCCTCTCAAGTTTGCTGACTCACTGACAGGAGCAGCCTTCCCACACAAAGTCCTAAAGAGGCTAAAAGCTGCGCATACAGGTGAGCCAATACCTCACTGACTCTGGGTCCTTCCTCATAGAGATGACACATACAATGAGTCAATTTTGGAAGCCAATGGCTTGCATGCCAATACCGCTGCATCAGAACACCTGTGTGGTGGCTGGTAAGCCCCACATGGCAGGTTAATTTTAACAGAATGCCATTTTATGCTATATCTACTGTTGAATATGTGAAGATGGTTAGTGGTTATTAAAGATGTTGGTGAAGGTCCTCAAGAGCACCAGAAATGGTAAATAAACAGCCAGCAATGCTGGAAATTTTGTGTTTATTTACAGTTTAAAGCAGTATTATGCTACAGCATTCAGTGACACACTGCATTAGACAGCAGTGGGCATCTGGCATTGTGGTAATTGTTTTATTGTTCCTTGCACACAAAGTGAGATAATAAAGAAATGTTATTCCCATATTTGTGTTGAAAAAAAAAATTGACTGGCCTAAACAGAGCCCTGTCCTCAACCAGTGCCTTTGGGTTGCACTGAAAGGCCCATTGCAAGCCAGGCCTTATGCCCAAACAACTGTGTTGAGCCTCACTAAATGTTTGTATCTGACTGGGTGGGTTTCCCTGAAGCCAGGTTCCAACACCTCATGGAGAGCCTAGAACCAGAAGACAAGATGCCTTTGGAATTACATATGTTCAGCTATCACATATGGGGCTTCTGTTTGTGTGTCCATACACTTTTGAACATTTTCCATGAAGAGTACTGAAAATGCAGTAAGTAATGTAAGGTTGGACTGTCAAAATAGACAGATTACGATGAAAAATATATCTGCACGAGGAGTTATAGAAAATCTGTACAACAACATTTAATGTGTGTGCACCTCTCTTTTCTGTACATGTGTTACTGGCAACATATCACTGCTCTTGTGGTCACTTGAGACATCAATTTCCCCCCTTCCATCCCCTTAAGGCTTAGTCTCAATCATTTACCTCTCTTTCCTCTCAATCTGACGAGGTGACAAAGCAGCTTGACAGATCGGAGACGCCGGCACAGTTCCAGCCACCGAGATTAAGACTTTAACAAGAGAGGAAAGAAAGAAAGACAGAAAGAAAAAAACACATACAAGCAGCTCGGTGCGCTTGTCACGCTCTGCCCTCTTTGCCTGTTTTGTCTCCTTCACTGTTTCTTCACTTGTAGCCAAACAGCAGTAATCCCTTCCATGTCCTGATAATAGCCGCCAGGTTAGTCATCAACATCTTACAACAACAACACAAAAAAAGAAAAAAAAATGTGTAAAATTAAGTAGTGTTCAGATATAGACTGGGAGGTGAAAGGGACTGAAGTAGGTAGGAGGGAAGCGAGGCCTGGTGATAATGAGTGGTTAGCAGAGGGGGAGGAGGGCAGTGAAATGCCAGGTAATTACACACCACTACCGGCCCATTTCCTGCCCAGGATTCATTTCATTTTGTGCCAGGTGCACATTGCGTTTGTACAAATATGTGTTTATGCACGTCACAGCATTAAGTCCCATTGTAATTTAAAATAACTGGGTAAATGATGCTAAAATGAGGGTAGAAAATATCACTTCACCCTCCATTTATTGTAAATGTTTAAGTGTTGATGCACTGAAATAAAAAACCTTGGGGCTAACTAATAATGGACTTTGCTTACAAAAATGCTGTATGTCCCTCCAAAGTGTTCATATTTCTTGTTTTGTACAATCAACAGCGTAAAAAGCTTTAAAAGATGGAATTTATTGCTAAATGAAATTGAAGAAAAAAAACCCAGCACAATTTGATATTTTGGAAAAATGTCAGATAATGTTTAGTATTTTGAAAATGTATTTATAATAATGTAAATGTAAAAATATTCTTATTCTTCCATAGGAAGCTATTATTTTTTAATCCTGTGCCTTCTAAATGTAATTTTAAATGTTTGAGGCGTTCCCTGATCCATAATAATGTCTAATGCGTTTATTTGTAAATTCATCACCTTAAATTTTCACATATGATGTCTTAAACTTAATGCGTACCTACATAAATCAATGTATTGCATGCAAAATGTCTGAAAATCACATTTTAATGTGACTTATGCTTCATATATTATACACATGTAATCATCTTAAATGTGATTTTATGTTACATAAATTTCATGCAGTGCTCAAATATGGTTTTAAAATACACATTAAGTAAATACTTTGTTCATTACAGCTATACCAGTTTTTGATATACATGTATAAAATATGAATACAAAAAATACAAAAAAACTGGAACAATAATTACTTTTTTGGTTTTTACTATACAAAAATCCAGAGTGTCATGAACCAGTCGATCTTCAGCACTCAGCTGACAACAGTTGGTTTTAAAATTGTGCCTGGCCCTGCAGAATTGTGTTGTACTAACGATGGTTAGGAGCCAGTGATGATGATCACTCTTCCAATGTTTGTGTTCCTGCTTTGCCAGTGTGCATATGTTTAATATGAGCATGTGTGGCTGTCAGTCACTAGTATCTTGGCCGTACAGGCACAAACACGTCAGTGCTAAACACGTATGAGTCAGTGTGAGAAACACACACCAAACCACTCCAACCCTGTAGCGTATCTGCACGGTGTTACTTTGGTCAGTGCAAAGATGCATTAAACGTAGCATTGAAAACTAAATCTTAAAGCCAGAAGAGAGCTACAGAATAATGTTATATCATTTAGGGAAGAAGATACTTAAAATTACTGTGGTTGCTGAAGTAGACAAATATCTAAATGTCAGTTTAAGATTCCTGATGGTGGTTTTGCTTTTGACATTTATGATAAAGAAGTGGACAAGAAATGTGGAGAGAAAATATAAAATATTATGGCTATGTACCTAAAAGTACTGTATAACTAAATTTGAGGACCTATGTCACAACTTCACAATAATTGTGACCATCATTGCAACTCAGTTGCACTGACTGACTGATGTCCATGTCAGTTTTGGTATAACACCCAATCATTGATGCAAGCTTGTAGAATTTACTGATGTGCCTACCTTCAGAAATTCCAGTCATAACTGTATGACAGTAGAGCAGAAAGAAAAATTTTGTTTTACTCTTTTTACTGGTGTGAAGTTCTTTGAAAGATTTGACAGTTGCCTTCAGTCCAAAATGGCAGAGGTGTAGCTGTGCCACCGGGTGCTTAAGCTGCAGTGGAGGAGCCACTTTCACTTCTTGGCAATTAAAGTTCTTTGTCATCAGCCCGTTGGTCTTTTTAAACACAAATATAGCACCATCTACTCAATTAGCCCACTTGCTCACTTTAAAACATCAAAACTACATAAACTCGGAGTACGGACTGTAGTTTGTGATGTTGTGCAACTAGTTTGGAGTCATTCATAAATAAATAAATAAATATAGGCATGACAATCTGTTAACATCAGACCAGTCACAGCTCTTGGTAGATGCCAGAAACCAGTTTTATATAACGTTAGGTCTTTTTGTGTGACTATACGATGCTAGCTTTATGGCAGCAGTCACTGGGTGGTTTGTATCTTTCTTTTTCATCTGTGGTCCCTCAAGTATAAATCAAAAAGGTATCCATCTTGCTGTCATAGCTCCACAAAACTTTCTTTACAGCTTCACCTTAGTAGCAAACAGCAACATCACCATGTGTACAGTAATGTGTGCAGAAGAGTACTGATCCAACAAGTTCTTCAACTTTAATGCCCATGTTGGTGGTTTGTCACAATTCTCTCATACAACTAGAAGGGCTGTTTTTTGTAAGAGCAACCTCACGTATGTAGCAGGTGTTTGTTGAAATTGCACTGCTTTAACATCAGGATTCAAAATGGTGGTGCCATCTCTTACATTGGCACCAAAAGAGCAGCCGGTGTACCACTTACTTTTGCCCTAAACTGTCAGAAATGTTGTAAAAAAATGTGCAAAGAAAGCAATTTGGTTGGGATTAGACATAAAGATTAGGGTTAGGTAATAGTTGGTGCCTATGTTATAGTCATTGGAGCCGCTAGACATCCTCAGGGTAAGACGTACTTGAGAATAAGTAAATGTTCAGTATCAAATGCAAAAGTGGTCAAAATGTTTCTCTTTTCTGCTGCTGTTTGGTGTTTAATACCTAGCTAATACTATCTAGCCTTAACACACCTGGGCACAGGGAGGCTGTGATGATGGAAGATTTTATGTTTAAAGGTGGTTATTATTGCAGTGGTGTGATCATTGTGGTATAATGTGCTTAATTACCAAAGTTAAATTATAGTTTATTAAACAGTGTAATTTCAGTTCATTTTCATATGTAAAAAACATATTTTTGTGACAAGGTGCAGAGAGTGGAGCAGTCTAGTAAAGCAGCTCAGAGTGCCCCCCCCACCTTTCACATCCCACCTGGAAAAGAGGCTTACCTGCGTCAGGTTCCCTCCACACAAAAGACCAAAAGGCCAAGGTAGCAGTTACATTATAATTTCAGGGGAGAAGGTGACTAAGGAGGAAGTCTGGATGGGAACTAGAGAGCATGATGGAAAAGGAGGGATGTACTGTGGCGGGGCAGAGGATTAGGGAGGTCAAATGAGGTTGTTGTGTTGCTTTTTTATCTCAGCTGTTCGGTGACTCAGTGCAGGATATTCCCACATCTGGTGTTTCAGGTGTGTTTTCATTGAATACAAATTGTTAAATGGAAAATGCAGTTAAGAGTTGGCGGACAAATTTCTGAGAAATCATTCTCTGAAAAGCTTTTTTCTCTATTGAATCAAGACCTGTGCCTACAAAAGACTTAATAATGTTCTTTGATCATTTCATACATACTATTCAAGCCTGCTTGGATGATATCAGAACTTCGATTGACCTTAATTTAGTTGTACAATGATTTATAATTACAAAACTAATTCTCCAAGGACTTGTACAGTACAATAGATATGCCATATAAAAATAAAGTTGGAGTAAATGTATACACCAATTCTTGACAACTGACACGACTGTCTTAAAAAAAACACAGATAACAACCACCTAGTCATTTTATTCTTTCTGAGCCATTATGTGCATAAACAAATATGTATTAAACATACACAAAGGAGACTATTTTTTAAAAATAATTTCTGCACATGAATCAATTTATGCATCTAAACACTGATTTAAGCCACTTAATTAGGGGGACATTGTTTTACTGTTTGACCAATACAAATGTTGCTGTAGTTAAACCATGACTTCAAAAACAACTTGACTCAGGCATTTTAGCCAATAATAATGCAGATCAATATCCAATCAGTGGATTGGAGTTGCAATGTGACATGTGCAGGTGATATGTGATGCACAAGAATAACTGTATGAACACTTCCAGTCATTTAGAATATATCATAATACATTAACAGCTCACCAATGAGTTTTTCTTAGCTAGAGACCACAGGTGTTAAACTCCAGTTCTCAAGTTCTCTCCCCTGCTTGTTTTCCAACCATCTCTGCCTTACCCTCTGCTGATTATTTGGATCAGGTGTGTTCAGCCAATCAGAAGCTGTAAGTGCAGAGATGGTTGGAAAGCAAGCAGGGCTCGAGGACTTGGGTTTGACACCCCTGCACTAGAAAATGGACTCATCTTTAAACGAAAGAATACAAGGTTAGTTTAAACTACTATCTATCAGATTCCAATTTGTTCATGCTAACAAAAGTTAGTTACGGAGTTCCACAAGGTTCTGTGCTTGTATACTTTTCACTTTATTATTGTCCATGTTAGGCAATGTTAGAACATGGAAATTTCCACTGCTACACATGACAGTCCCCTATAGTTATCTATGAAACCAGAAGAAACAATTGAATTAGTTGAACTCCAGCCATTCTTAAAGACATAAAGGCCCAAATGAGGTTATTTTATTCGGGCCTAAAAGTCTCCGAGATATGCTATCTAATCATACACAGAAGTTAGTCTAGCACTTGTCTCAAGTGCTACTGTGAGGAAAATTATTTTCAACCAGGATATCTACTTTACTGTGTATAAATCTCCAGATTGTCTCCATCAGCATGTCATTTCACTCTGAAGATGGTTGTTCCACCTTATTAAGCTCTAAGAGACCTAATTATATCAGAACAGTCCATAGCAGAAGTGTTAAAGATATATTTGGAATAAAGCTGTGTTCATTTTACAATAATATAATCATGTGAACCCTATCATCAGACTCACTGTTTCTGATTCTCAAAAACAGGATATTTGGCTTATTAGCCTGAGGGAACCAATCCTTTCCTTTTTCCACCTTCTCCAAAAACGGACCAATGACACGAATGTTTTAACATAGATAGAGCGATGGTGGCACAGTTAGTAGGGCAGTTGTTTACAAAACCCAAGGTTGTGGGTTTGATTCCCAATACACCCAATTTCTGGCCACATGTCGAAGTGTCCTTGGACAAGACCCATGACCCTTGGCGCCTCAAAGAGACAGCCTATCCACAAAGAATTCCCCAAGGGGATTAACAAAATATCTATTATTATTATTATTATTAGATCTATCACATTCGGCTTTGCCTAATTTCTTTCTTTACACTTGCCTTTCTGTGTGTTTGCAGTAAACTGGTTCATTGTCCAAGAACAACAACAATGCCCCTGTATATTCCAGTATGTACACATTTTCTCTGTCTTTGCATGATTTTACCCCGTGCTGTTTGCCTGAATCCAACCATAAAAAATGTCATAATCTTAGAGTCACAAAATCAGATGTTGTGCTGTATTTTACCAGAAAAAGGAAACTGGTTGTGGAAATTTATCATTGGAAAGCTTTCATAGGATTTAATTGGGTTCCATCTTTTAATTTGATATCCAGTTTCATTAAATACATCCATCCATCACAACATAGAACAACAAGCCTGATTTTCCTCCTGTCTACAAAAACACATTATCCTTTGTTGGTTCAAAATGTTGCTACTTAACAAAGAACATGAAACAGAATATTTGTATAAAATAAATAAAACTGGGATACTCTGTAGATATTTAAATTTGGATGAATCAAGAGTTAAGCTGAGGTGTGATAGACAAACAGTCAATTAGTAGAAGTATTCATTACATTAAAAATAATGAAAATATCAAATTAAAATAAAAATGCCAACATTAGAAGAAGTGAAATTATCTATTGATTTTTTTATTATTATAGCATATTCTTGAGACACATTTCAGAAATATTCAATTACAGTCTAACAACTCTGAGTAAGAAAAATAACCAACTCTTTATAATTTTTTTTCTCCTCCACTGTGTTTTCTTTTTAGTCCCGTGAGCTTTGGGAAAATCTGATTTTTGAAATATCTTTATTCCCAATGGATGCTTTTAAAAAGTGCCCAAATTCATATTCAAGAGATGTAATATGCAAAATGTGCAAACCACAGAGGAATTGTACTTTGTTAATTTTGAGCTGTTAATCCCTTTCGCAAAGGAGCGACGGCCTAATCTTTGTGTGTCTAATTCTGGAGACTGAAATTTTCTCGCCTTCATGTATAAAAGTCAGCAATGTACTTCTGCTTTGTACATGCTGTCGCCACGCTGCAGCCTCTGATCTTTGTCATGCCGCTCAACACCCAGATGCCACCACCGCCCACAAACCGACAATTCAGCAAAACACATCTCCAAGGACATGAGTGCAATTAATTAGGCTTGTTGTGAGATCTTTGGCTCTGGAGTTGCAGATGGAATAAAAACCCTTTTTACCGTTCGCACATGTTTAACATGGTGTGATGACAAACTAAAAAAAAAACATGACTGAATGCAAAGCATTGCATTTCCAGGCTGCTTTATTTTCCACCCAATGCTTTGACTGTGTGAATGCAAATGGAAACAAATATATGGAAACCAACTGTGATGGACAGGGTGAATAATAAAACAGCAGGCAGATCAACGGACTCACAGGGACTTCCACATATTTGGCAGCTGCTTTCACCTTTCGAAGGGGGGAGGCGGCAGTAGAAGGAGGAGGAGAAGAAGAAGAATGACACTGAAGTTCAGCTGGGAAGATCTGGTTTCCAGCAAATAACAGCTTGTCTCTGTGAGCCGTGAAAGAAACAGCTCAGCGCTCTCTGTTTCCGGGAACAAAAACATGGCTACTCACTGTGAAAGAGAGGATTGAAGAGAAGAATGTCCCTTCATCGTATCTCGAGAGCTTGGAGAGGACACTGTCTAAAACACCGGCAAACTGCAGACACGGAGGAGAGACATCATTTTGTAGAAAGAAAAAAAATTAAATAAAAAGTTAATCAAATAAAATAAACAAGAAACAAAAAATGTAATTAGAAAGTGAATTAATCATGTCATAGACCGTAAAGCTTAAGCACTAATTTTTTAAAAAATCCATGAAAAATATAAAACAGCAAAAATCCATAATGAATATGTAATAAAATTAATATATAAAACAGGCCTTTAGGTGTTAAATTACTGTATCAAAGTTTCTTACAAGAACCTTAACTGCCCCTCTAACAAATAAATAAATAAAAATATAATCCCAGAGGACAAAAATCCATCATGGTCACTGAAACAAATATGGGTTGATGCTATGTCTCCTTCTAGAATAGGGAATACTGTAAAATGTAAAAGAAAACAATCAGAAAAGAAAACTGAGTGATGGAAAAATGAAAAGAAATTTACCTTTGAAACAAGAGAGGAAACCATTTCTTTGAAAGCCTCGTCAATCAGGACATCAATCTTAGAGTGGTACTGTTGCTGCAGGGGTGGGGGAGACAGACATGGAGGTGAGGCAGAGTCATGGAGTGAGGATAAAAAGCAATCATTTATTATTTTCAGAAAACTGACTGGACACAAAGGCGAAAAATGACTCCTTGCCTCCGTGATACTGAACAACAGTATTGTCTGTGCTGTAAGAGACAGAAAGAAAAACCTACAACACTCAGTATGAACATCGAGATTTACGCACTCAAGCGCACGCACACACACACACACACACACACACACACACACACACACACACACACACACACACACACACACACACACACACACACACACACACACACACACACACACACACACACACACACACACACACACACACACACACACACAAACACACACACACACACACCCACCCACCCACCACTGG
>OMLM01020355.1:106084-123956 GCA_900302695.1 Helostoma temminkii | reverse complement strand
ATATCTACCTTGGATTCAGTTAAGGTGGTTCTCTAGCACATTGGAAGACCTCTAGTCCAGACCAGAGTAACACATCCAAGGTGTCAGTCCTCCCCCATACGTACGTGTTGTCACACAGTGGGCCCATCCAAGCGGGTGCTGAGAAACTTGGCATCTGTGGCAGTGTGAGGGGAAGACTGGGCACTTTGGGAAGAGGAACGCTCGCTAGGTTGTTAGTTAACGACCTGCCAGGTCAGCAATAGTAGCAAGAGAGGAAAATGGTAAAAGAATTAAAGAGAAAAAACACTGACAGCAACATTTGGAGTTCCTCAACACAGCACACTGACAGAAGAAGAGTAACTTACCATTATCAGTCCAAAACCCTAGAAACACCTCATATAATGCACTCCAGTGTGACTCCACCATCCATTTTGACTTTAATAATAAATATATAGTAGAATCATCACCTTTCTGACAGTTCAACAAAAACGGAGAGATTATAACCTTGTAAAAGTAGAATTCATAGCGGAGCTGCTGTAGTGAATTGCATTAGACTGTATAGATGTACAGATGCACTGTACATGAAGTGGCCAGTGAGTATATAACAGCAGCCACTTGTCCTGCTTGCACTAATTCAACAAACAGCAATACAAGACAGAAAAGTCATTGCTCACTTCTATTCATTCCGTTTTCTTTCAGTTCTGGTGCTTTCTCTTAAATCAGCTCTCAGTACATTGTTCCTAACTGCAGTGTGTCCTTGCTGAGTGTGCTGTACATTCAGCTCTGCCTCCTTTTGCTCCACTGCCATCCTCATTTCGTTCAGGTGCCTTGTCTTTTATTATTTCTGTAACATTCATGTAACTTTGCTGCTGATATTAAACAGAAGGTAAAAATAACAGAAAATATCTCTTTCTAAAGTGAAGTTACAACTGTATCTGAGTTCATTTTTAGGGTCAGAGGAGATTAGATGCTGACTGCGCTATTAGAAGCTCAATTCACAATTTTAAGAAAAACAGAGAAAAATCTAAGCTTACCAACACACGTCACTGCAAACTATGCAAGAAGGCTTTGGTTTGTTTGAATCAAACTCTAGTTTGTCTTCCCTCTTGGTGTGGTTAGTTCTGTCTGGTCTGAACATGGTAATCACACTCGAGTGCACACCAAAACAACTGCATCGATAGTCTCGATACACATCATATAGCAAACTCTGGTGTGATCCTTCTGGTGAGAAAGCATAGTGAACCAAAACAGCACCAAAGGCCATGAATGATATGGATTATGGGTATATTTTAATTTCTTGATATGTCTTGTATTGTCTTGATATGCACCTACGGCGACTCCAGTGCATCAATATGTTGTTCTTCAGCCGTAACAGTGATTCATTTTCAAACTGTTTGATTTGCTTGAAGTGGTAAATGCGAGCAATGTATTAAAAAAAGCACCAGGGCGAGAACCAACTCACGTAGCATAAAAACTGTGAAACTGTCTTTTCCCTGTCACAGAAACATGCAGTAGTCCACAACACAGGGCCTTCTTTTGTATTTACTTTTTTTGTTCCCACGGCAGACACATCTGACCAATCACGTGGTTTGAAGTGATATGTGTTCATACACTTAAGATTTTTCTCTGTGTGAGAAGAAACTGCTACAAATGACTACAAGTTTACAAACTCATCAACTGATTAGGACTGAAGCAAAGGTGTGAAAACACAAATGTTGGTGCTTCTCTATCTGTAAAAGGTTATAAAACCATTTCCAAACAATTTGGAGTTCTGCAGAGAGACAGAGAGAGAGAGAGAGAGAGGGAGAGAGACATTATTGACAAGTGGAAAGCATTCAAGACAGCTGCCAATCTTCCCAGGAGTGGACATCTCTTCACACTCACCCCAAGGTCAGTTGTGAAATACAAAACACCCAACAGCTACATCTCAGACCCTACAGGCCTCACTGAACATGTTAAATGTTAAAGTCCATGGCAGCACAATTAGAAAAAGACCAAACAAATATGATTTTGTTTGGAAAGGTTGCCAAGAGAAAGCTTCTTCTATCTAAAAAGAACATGAAAACACAACTGAAGTAAAACTACATTTGAACACACCACCACAGGGCACACCACATGTCCTATGGACAGATGAGACCACAGTGCAGTTGTTTGGCCTTAATGCCCAGCGCTATATTTGGCAAAACAAAACACAGCATTTCAGCAAAAACACATCATACCAACTGCTAAGCATGGTGATGATTTGGGCTAGTTTTGTAGCCACAGGACCCAGGCACCTTACAGTCATTACGTTGACCATTAACTCCTTTCTATACAAGAGTATTCTAGAGGCAAATGTGAAGCCATCTGTTCAACAGCTAAAGCTCAGTCAAAACTAGTGGACGATGATCCAAAGCACATCAGTAAATCTACATCAGAATGGCTGAAATGTTACAGTTCGCTGCATTCATTGTGTTTCTGCAACTGGATCCACTAGTTAGCCTGTTTATAACAGTCAAAGTCCAGACCTCAAACCAATTAAAATGGTGCTGTGGCAGGCCCTTAAGAGAGCTGTGCATAAACAAATGCTCAAAACCCCTAATGAACACAAACTATGTTGTAAAGAAGAACGGGTCAACATTCCTCCACAGCAATGTGAGAGACTGATTGAGTCATAAAGGAAATGATTAGTTTAAGTTATTGCTGCTAAAGGTGGATCTACAAGCCACTGAATCATGTGGAGAAAAGGTCTTTTTTGTTTGGCTTATTTTTTATTTAATAAGTTATGGCACAGTGAAAAAATAATATGTCTGAGGCTTTATTTTTCTAATACTAAGACCTGCTATGATTGGATGATTTTTTATATGTTTTTACACAGAAAAATATAAAATTAAAACAGAGGGTGCTAACTTTCAAACATGACTGCGTGCCTATGCTAACTAAGCACATGCAATAGTCAGCCATTATATTAACAGTAGTGGTCTTAATGTTGGGTTGGACCAGTGTTAGCATGAGTGCTCAGATAGGTCTGCAGCTACACAACCCCACAGTAAGCTGTGATGCACAGTGTTGTTATTGTTCTTACACCTGCCAGCATTAAAATTAAAGCACAAGACCAAACCACCACTTTGTATAACTGTTTTGGCTGATATGTGTAATCATTCACTTTTTTTACCCAGACTGTAAGTTGTTTATATTGTAAGTCAAGTTGCAGAATGATGATGTCAGATCATGTCTGATGATGTCTGATTTTATGCTAATCATCTGTCCATATATAGTAATTGTCAGTCAACTGCGTTTTTAGTCAGGGAATGAGAATTAGACACAATAAAATTGTGCTGGTTAAATATATAATTGTGCCATTATTTTTCTTTTGTTTTCATTCTCATCTTTATTCACCTGCTACCGGCCGCATTTAGTGTTACACTATACACTACTTGTGTATTGAATTTGAATAATTTCTATCTTCATTAATGTAGGCAGCAAAAGGGTCTATTGTACAACATGTCTGGTATGTGCTATGCGTAATGCTAAATGATAAAGCTTGACATAAGTTGCATAAGTTAAAACTCATCTTTTGTATTGCATCTTTACAATTTGTGTTCATTTTTTAAATTGAATTTGTGTTCGGTCAGAATACATCTTTCAGTCACTACTGAAACTGCAGGCGTCTAAGAATAAATCTATACAATAATCCTGTCTTTGATGACATAACAACAACAACAACTTGCACATTGACAAGATTATATGAAATTTTTAAATTTGCCAAATCACTGTTGGGTGGAAGGACAAAAAATGACAATATGTAGAAAAGCGGAGAGGCTGTTATTTGCTTTTGGTGTCATCATTTCAGAGAGAATCTGTTGATTCGTCTCAGTCGGGTGTGTAAAGCTAACGCTGCAGGTAAGGAACACATGGACTCTTACTTGACAGACTGCCAGGTCTCCTGCTCGAAGCCACGGTGGATGGACTGGGCAATGGATGACTCCATCAGGTCGATGTAGCGCACCACCAAGGGAACAAACAGGTCCTGCAGGTGTTTGTGGAATGCCCCATTACAAAGGTGAGCTGTGGGGAAGAAAATTCAAAAACATTTCAGTGTCGTTTCTATGAAATCTAAAATTGACAAGCTGGAAACTATATGTAAAATCTCCTTAGCTGAAAGTTTTAAAATGAACTGCCTAACCAACTAAACCAAGCTGCTCCATATGACAGGCTTTATGAAATTCAGCATGTAAGTTGTCATTTTGACACCCGTGTTATTGGTGAAACAAACCTACAAAACGTGAGCATTAGAAGATTCTACTGTTACTGTAGACTTTGGGCAGACCCACTATATTAGCAGCAAATTTGTTGTGAAACTCAACCAGATTCCTGTCATACCTAATGTTAAAGGGTTTTTAAGGTACTTGTAAGATTTTATCAAATAATAGGTGGGGTCAGTTAAACACACAGTATGGGTATTTATTGATGGTCAGATATGCTTGACAGAAAAATTTGTGACAAAACCATTTTTGCATACTGTTGTCATTTTTGCTGTAAAAATATTGCTGCTGGCAGTAGCTTCATATTTACAGTACATACATGAGCAACAACAGTGCATCCAATGATAGGCAATGGTGTGCTTCCACAACATGATAATGCTTCCATAAAATGCTCCACAAAACATGGTGTCATGTCCACAGAGCCCTGACCTCAATCAACTCTGCAAAGGCAGGAACGCTGAATAAGGTCAAATTTATATTGCATTTCAAGTACTTCCTCTTCTAAGAGATGATAATATGAAAAGTCTCCACTAAACTGGAAGCTGCAAGGGTACAATTTGCTCTGAAGATGGGCAGTTTCTCTCCAACATCAACTGTGACTGCACATGTGTTTGTGTGATATTACATACTCCTAATGCTCAAGAACACATTCCCATCTTTGTAGGTTTTGCAAGACTGTGAAACAGACACATGAATCCTTGCTGATGGAGAGACAAAGACAGAGAGTGCTGGGTGAGAAGCGAGCAGGCTGGTCTCTCAGGACTTCATTAGTTTTAATTCCTCTCGCTCTGCTCCACCATGATTAACACTAGCCTTTTTGCCCTCGAGAGAGTAAAAACTGCCTCCCTTGCAACCGCTCGCCTTCACATGCTGACAATCAAGTGAGCATTTAAATAATCTACAGAACAACTGAGAGATAATACACTTGTTGAAGAAAATCCTCAACAAGTCTGTGAAATATAGTGTTGTCAAGATCAGCTGATTAGTGGCCAATGCAGAGGTTATGCTGACTTTTCAAATTGGCTTAAATGTCTAAAAAATGTTGTATACAAAGACTATTGTTCATATTTTATCATGTGAGGCTCAAATTCATTATCTGCCAAACATGTTTTGAGCATCTGATTGGGTTTAAATCTCTTTCCTCTCACATTAAATGTAATTATCAAAGAGGGAAGACCTCATATGTGCAAACAGTCAAAACTATGATTTTGCTGGTTCATTTTTTCAGCTACATCTATTGCCTCATTACGCTCCAATTCCAATCGACTAATGTTGTGACATTTGGAGTAATTACGACATTAGGATGGTAATTAGGAAAAAAATATAAAAGATATGAGCCACAAGGAGAGATTTGTGAGTTCTTCACATAATGAAATGCTGAGTTTTTTGTTCCCAACAGTGCCCTTGGGCTGTCTATCTATCTGCCTGCCTGTCTGTTACTGTATTTGAGGTACTTTGGCATCAGTCATGTTAAATAATGCCTCACATCTCGCCAAATCTCTGCTGGCTCTGAGACAAAGCCTCAGAGCTGACAGAGTGCTTGGAGAGAGGAAACAATGAGGCGAGATTTTTCTCCAGCAGTCAAGTGAAGACTTAATGAGATGCAGTGAATAACTGTAGAAGATGCTACAACAACATCAGATACAATAACGTTGATATTAGTAATACTTTAAAGTTTCCATTTTCATTTTTGAAAGTGGACATTTGTCTTGCTCATGCATATACCAGGAACGTGTTATGCTGCGTGTTTACTCGTGCATTGGAAGTGTTTTGTTTCCAAAGAGTACAAAGATGAACCTATCCAAAAACATCAGATAAATCAAAACAATAAGAGTAGGTAAGATAAGTTTTATCATTTTTATCATGATAACATAGTTACAAAAAGTTTAAAGAAAACGCACACTGTTGGATGTGTATTATAACGAGTATGAGCACAGTGGTAGCATTGGCAGCAATCATCATCATATATTTCAGCTGGGTTTTCTTTGCATATTTCTCTATTTTCTGCATAAACAGATTGATGCTTAATGCGGAACGTCATAAGCACATAGATCATCTAGCATCTAGTTGCTCTACATCTACTAGTATTTACGTAAAATAAAATAACATTTCTTAAATAAGACATAAATTCTGAATACCTTGCATCAGTATTGGAAGTTTTGTATCAGTCCTTTAAGTAAAGAAAGTTGGTAATATAGACATTATGCAAGTTAAACATCTTGAAAACAGCAATAAATCTTTAGTCATTTAACCTGTAAAAATAAAAAGAAAATGTTTTCGTAGGACCAAAAAATATAAGTGACAAACTGAAGATTTATATGCTGTAGGTGGATTTTCTGCACAGATAAATGAGACCGCATTACCTGTATTACTGCAATAAACGTTAGCAGTTCCCCACAGATTGCCTTTCAATAACCACACAAGATATCCAGACTAAAAACAACTCCACAAGTGTTCAGTTTCCTGTCCACTAACTAAATAAAGAGCCAAATTAAGCAAGTGAGAAAGGAGTCTGACATTGTGTTAACATACTTTGCAGCTACCTGCTGACAGGTAGACAGGTTATCTGACACCGAGCTGAAATTAAACTGCTGGCAGCTGATTGTGTCCCTCATCCGACCTCAACAGTTTTCTCTGCTGCTTGTGTTAATTACCTCTCTGACAGAGCATACAAGGTGCCGTTAACCTCCTCTCTTAACAAGCCTTGTTTTCTCTGACGTCACCAGTGTTAATTAGCGCTCTTAGCAGCGAGACCATGTGCCATGCCGCATGGAGCATTTCCTCCCAAAAAAGCTGCACTCTTAGAGGAATGAAAAGAAATTAAAGCCATCAGCGAAGAGCCATGCCTGAGCGTTGGCAGGAAGGTGACCAGCAGCTCACAAAAGTGATTCTTATTTCTAATGTATTTAATTGTATTCTTGTGCAGGTGAATGTTATTTTGCTAATTTGTTTCAATCCAATTTCTCAATCATCATATGTTTCACTGTAAAGCTAAAGAAGAGATGGGTGTGATGGAGGTGGTGAATTCACAATGAGATTCATAGGTTTTAGTTTGGATGTTTCACTTTCTGTGATTAGCAAATTTACCACCAGAGAGAAAATTCAATTTCATTTCAAGTTTATTTATATAGCGCCATATCACAACAAAAGTCATCTCAAGGCACTTTACAATGTAAGGTTTAAGACCTTACGATACAACTAAATGATAAGGAAAACCCATCAAATCCCCCTTGAGCAAGCACTAGGCAACAGTGGAGAGGAAAAACTCCCTTTTTAAGAAAGGAAGAAACCTCCAGCAGAACCAGGCTCAAGGTGGGCGGCCATCTGCCTCAGCCGGTTGGGGTTAGTGGAAAGAAAGAGAGAAAAGAAACAGCAGATCACACAACCAATAACAACAACAAGAAACAGGCAGGCAGGTTGGATGGGCAACAAACTGCCACAATGTAAAAATCTGAAGGCATGTATGTGTGTGTGTGTGTGATGAGCATGAGCTGCTCACACTTGTTGGTTCAGAGCCCACAGAAACTGGCAGAGTGATTACAGGCAGCAGGTAATTACACACTGAATTGTGTTTCATACTCAGTTGATCGATGACTCGAATCACTTTAAACCTTCTATGTCGAATGTGCTAAATTTCCACTATGTAAATATAGATACTGCACATACAAGAATGACTATACCAAGACACGCACTGCACAAACTGCTGAACATCATGGAGAATAGCTCACATCGTCTCCACAGCTACTGGTCAAACAGCGGAGCAGTTTTAGCCAGTCTACTACAGTCTGCTACAGTTTAACTGTATGTAATTAAGAAACATTTCCATTCATGTTTTTACATTTGAGTGTACTATCGTAACTATTGTGTGTACTGTGTGTTATTCTTCGTACAGTGTTTTATGTATTCTCAGTGTGTAGATTATTTGTTGCTGAATGTTCTAATGTTTTTTCTGTGTAATGGCTGCTGCAACACCAGAATTTCCCCCCTGGCAATCAAGTATCTAAGTATCTACCTGTCTGTCTGTCTGTCTGTCTAAAAGGAGAAAGGATAACATGATCAATATAAAAACTTACTTTATGAAGGCATAACCAGTGATTTTTAAGAACTTTTTAAGAGCTGCATTTTTTGTTGTTACTTTTCAAGAACTGCAGCTTCAAACTGAGGTTGGAGGTTGAACTGTAACAATGACGCATCTATTACATAGCCAAATGACTCAATATCATTGATGCAGAATGTCAGTATTGATTGGCTGTACAGCTCTTCATTGTACACTCATCCAACAAGCCATATATGTATGTGTTAACTTTGAAGAGCTTATTTGCTTAAATTGGAAAAGAACTGCAATTGACAGTACAAGGAATCCCACATCTGTTGCATTTTAGTGGCACTTGAGCAGTGCAGTGAGTGAGATTTGAAAATATAGTTGTGGTGTTTATGATGTAGCCTTTCACATTTACATTTAGTGTGTGTGTGTGTGTGTGTGTGTGCTGGTGACCAAAGGAAGACGGCAGGCAGAATAGATGGGAAGGATATATATGGATGTGGAAGTAGTTTCCCAGAACACCCCTTTCTGGGACATGTGTAGTCAGAGCAATTGCACTGTGAACATTTCACATGGATCCAAAACACATTTGAATAAAGTTATTACATGCCCAAGACAACACACCAGCCAGAACTACAGATTCATAAGATGCCAGACACTGTCTACTGGTCTAACTAATTTTATGCATATGTGTGAACACACTGTCAAGGTAATGTAGGTGATTAACACATCGTCATAGATTTATTTCTCTCCTGACAAAGTTAATACAACACATTGGCCAGTCAATAATTGTGCTAATATGCAGCATGTTTCTAGACCAGTAGTTTTCAACTTGTGGATATTAGTGGAAAAGAGGTACATTCTCAGTGGGTTTTGCAAGTCTGTTAACTCAACAACAACAAAAAAAAAGTCAATTTGTGGCATGGTAGTTGGGACACATGGGGCACCACTGTCATAGCCCTAACTGCTGATCACAGACTTGCAGGCTACAACTTTACTCCGAAATATAGTGAATTTCTAAACTAGTACTTTTAAGTACCAGCACCCTACCCAAGCTTGTGTATATACACACAGACACACACACCAGCATTTATTCCAGAGTGATGACGTAGTATACTAAGCAGTAATTGTTCTATTTAAGTCTCATTTGTAGATTTATAACTTATTGTATTTGTGAAAATTTTGTTTGTTTATTTGGAAAACTTTATGAAGCTAGTGCTGTGGCCACATAAAGTTGATGTTTTTTATCTCTACAACAAAGGTTGTAAATACAAATTTAGCACAACTCAGTGATATTGAACATTGTAGTGAGAATAAGACTGAGACTGAGAAATTAACAATGGAATTCGAAACATAACTGATCTCAAGTACCGGTGACTTTACGAAATTAAGTACAGCTTAAAAGAAAGGGTCAGACTCACGGTCGGTTTGCAGGAAGTTGTTAAGGAGTTGAAATAGTGGGAAACTGTCCCAGGAATCGACAGGCTGGACCTGCAGAGCACCATCCATGTCAACTTTGTACAGAGACAAAAATGTCTCTGCGTGCTCTGCCATTACATCTGGCCACCACGAGAAAGCCTGAGAAAATCAAGCCAAAAGTTAAGATAAGATAAGACAAGTTTTATTTGTCATATGCACAATTATACATAGTACAATGTACAATGTACAATGAAATGCGCTGCTATGTTATGTTATGACAGAAGTCAAAATTCTGAGAAAAACGTCAAAGAAATCAACAGGAAGTTGTCTTAGTTTAGGTTCACAGACGTTATGCAACAAACAGAACAACAAGTTAAAATTTGTTCGAAGAACATGTCTTTTTACGTGCAAACATGACTTTATAGAAAACAACAGCATCATAGATTTAGCAAACTGAAAAGCATTAGTTTATGTTCACATGAAAAATCCCTACAGCAGACACATGAATTATGACTAGAACAAAAGAGGAAGTCAGGTGGTGTTGCTACTGGGTGAACAAGTCTGCAGTGGAAGGAGGCTGGGGTAATGGGGTGGGCAATCAACATACAGTAAGTTTGCTGACCTTGATAATTGTAATCAAGTGTTTAAGTCTGTACCCATAACACCAAAGGTCACCCAGATTTATTATGCAAAATCCATTTTGTGGTATACGTAGATGTTGCATTTTCCTGTTTTGTGTAAAACAGAAGTCCTGCTGGTAATGACAGTTCCTTTCATTTCCTTTAGAGTGTCAGCGCGCGTCAGTCATGTAGTCCCTCCTTTTGGCTCTGGCCAATCACCGTCCACCACAGCCTTTGCTGAAGACTAGCTTTCTTTCTATAAAAGGGAGGACTTGGACATCGCTGCTGGATTGACTTAATGAACAGAGCTCAAAGATGGACTGGATGGACTAGGATTAGCTCAGAAAAGTATCAAACCATCCGCTTGGGTCTGTGCATGCATCGGACTGTAATTTTTTAAATCTTGTCAGCTAGTTTCACAGCAGAACATTCAGGATGTCCTAGAGACAAATAAAGTTATTAAAGCTATTTTTATGGGTTGATTAGATTGGAATATGTTAAAATAGCATGTTTAAATAAGATCAGCACAGGTCAAGGAAAAGCCGTTAAGTGTCTCACTGAAAGCAATACTACATCTATATGCTTTTGTTTTCTGTGTTCTTGGCAGTTTGGAGACTGACTGACTGTACTCTGTCCTTATAACACAGCACTAGTCTGTTAGCAATATTTATAGTTAAATGCAAGAAAATACTGAAAACCATTCATATGGTGGATGTCCGTGTATAAAGTGAAGCGAGGTTAATAGTTCAAAACTTCACTTACTGTCTTGCCTTTTACAGTGTATTGTAAACCAATTGCTATCTTACCCTATTAATGGAGGTGAATAAGTGTGCAAATATGTATTTTGTATTTGAATATATTTGAGCAGAGGTATGCTTTCACTTTGACATTTCATTGCCTTTTTCTGCTAATCATTAAATCTACTGTGATTCAAGGCTGTAGAACAATCAAACATGAACAAACATGAACACTTCCACAAAGTGAGTTACTTTTCACAGGCAGTGTATGTTTCTCACTTGCCATGTGCCTTATGTCTTTTAAAATGTCTTGTGGACCACAACATCCTGATCTGAATAAGAACGATGACCTGTTAAAAGCTGCAGAAATCTAAACAGAGGCAGATGTGAGGCATCTTTAGTTGCCGTGCTAAAATGAAAAGAACGGAAAAAACCCTGAGATGTTGCTGTGAGGGTATTGCAGACTTCTTCAGTCTAAAGAGCATCCAGCCTGTGTGGCTCTCCAGTGGACAGAGGTCAGCCTGCTCTGGTCACTACTGATTATTGATGGCTAAAAGACCTCTGAGAGAAAAGTGCAACCAGCTTTGAATAACACGCTGATGCACTAAGGTCAGTATTTGTGTAAGATAGAGAACAAAAAGGCAAAGATGTAAGATGGTGAAAGGAGAAATAACACCCAAAGACCTCGTAGTTGTGACCTTGCGGGATGACTTGTCGAGCCTTTTCAAACTCACCTTTTCTGTTTCCTGTTACTGATGACAAACAAACAGCAACATTCAAAACTCTTTCTTTTCAAGACATTGATTTCAATAGCAGCTGCTTGCAAATAAATGCTGCTATCAAGTCATCAAAGAAGATAGGAAGAAGTTTTAAAGCATGAGATGAAAAAACAATCACAGAGTCGAGGAATACTAAATGAACAGATTTAAGTAAGAAAAATGGGAGAGAATAAAAATGAATGGGGGAAAGAGGAAGAATGGTAAATACTGTTAGTATAGAGGAAAGCTGTAACCAAAACAGAAATAAGAGAACAGGTGAATCCTAGGTGGATTTAGAAGAAAAGAAATAGAAGTAGAAGAGAGAGAAGGAAAAAGACAGGTAGAAAATATGAAAAAGGAAACATATGTGGAAAGAGAGAGGATATGGAGACACTGGAAAGACTGAATTTAAAAGAAAGACAGAAAGTAAACAAAAGTTTTAATATCATTGGTTAGTAGACACTAAAAGGGCAGGAGAAAATGAGAATTGCAGGAAAAAGTAGAGAAAAGGGGGAAGATGAATAAGGAAAGAGTAGAGGCAAAAAGAGTGGCAGAGATAAGTGGAAGGAAGGGAAACAAGGCCAGAAAAGGGGAAATAGGTGGATAGCAAGTGAAGACTGGATGAAAGTAAAGGCAACACAATTACAGATGAAAAAAAGAAGAGAGAAAGAAAGAAGAAATAGTAAAAAATACAAAATCAAAAGAATGAAGAGTAAAGAGGGAAACAAAAAGTGAAAAAGAAAAAAGTAAAAAAATATTTGTAAGGAACAAGAACCAGGGCATAAACATGGTAGATGAGCTCAGTTGGGAATGTCAATACTGGATGTTTTGTCAGAAATGATGCTAGGACTTCTGTAATAATTCAACAATGATTGGATGTATAGTATAGTATATAGAAATTTTGTACAGACATTCATGATCATCAGAGGATGAATTTGGCAATTCCCTGTTGCCTCCTTTAGCATTACCAGCAAACTGATTATGAAATGTGAGATAAAATGTTAAGTTCAGTGAAGGGAGCATGATTTGGCTTTTTTGCTGCATCTGGACCCAGACAGCTTGCCAATTTGGAAATCCACAACTTCTTTAAATCATGAGCGGAGAGGAGTAAGAAAAGCACCTGCTGTGTTCATCCATACATCCAGCAGTTAGTGCACTGTCCACTGCAGGCTGCTGCTACTGTTTTCTGCTGTTTGCAGAGACCACTGTAGTGAGAAACAAATAATGGCAGATACAAGCTTTTCAGCAGAGGCTGTGGTAAATGGTGACTGGCTGAAGCCAGAGGGGGACACTCTCCCCCTAATATATGTCAGCGAGGGGGAAAATCCAGACTGGACTATTCTGGGGCTGGATTCTACCAAACAGGAAAAAAAAGCAGGGGGTGTGCCTACATGCAACTGATTTTGCATTATATGACCCCCTTTAAGTTTTGTGCTTGCATGTTTTACTACAACTTAAATGTAATTTTTAATGAATTTTCTTTACTATTAGTCACAATTTCCAATCCACAAATGACCTGAAGATGAACTCTAGTTCAGTTATTTATGTTTCCATTCAGTGATAAAATCTATTTAACTTTGACCACTGTGAAAAAAAACGCACATTAGTCACATTTGTACAAAAAGGACCAGAACACTTGTTTTTTTACAGCCTATTTTTTCATGTTTACCATAACCCTATTTGACCTGTACAGTATATCCTGATTCTTGACTTTGTTGTTTACAGCTGCAGTGACCTTCAGCTGTCACAGTAAGCAAAATGGGAACATAATTATACATTATACTGACTTAATAAGAGCAGAGAGGTCATTAACTGTCTGTATTTTTTATACACATACTTTGTATATATACAAACTGTGTGCTGCTGTCAGTACTACAACTAGTTTCATACAGATATCCTTGTTTATTTCTACTTATTTTCATCCGCACATTTAAACCTTCACAGTTCTATACCTACAGACACCAGATTTGTGCTACTTCATACTGCAGTTTTCTCCAAAGGTTTAATTTACGTTATCTTCATCAGAACCACGAGACACATTAATTCACACACGTGAGTCACAGAAAGCTGATTGGCAGTGACTAATGGAGAACAGAAACATTAGCAGAGGATGAATCTTACCTCTCTTCCCTTTCCATATAGGAACACAGAGAAGAAGAAACAGGAAGGAAAGGCAATCAGATAAAGAATACATTTGTTATTACATCATTATTAAAGTTACAGTTGTTATTTTCTCTTGTCTGTTTTGCGCTTACCCACTTCCTGATGTGCTTCAATACATTTCAGTGATGATTCTTTACATTGCATGAACAACATTTTTGTCATCTTTTTAATTTGTCTCTCAGCTGGATGTTTTAGCTTCACTGTGGAGTTTGACACTAAAAGGTTGTTTTCACCTGCTTGTGGAGAATATTTATCTGCGCTCACCTCAAATGTGAGCGCATGTATCTGCAGGATTTCTGTGATATCACAACTGGTTTGCTGTCAACAACAATCCAATAGGCAACACACAGAAGCATAATGTGGAAGACGTGCATGATGGAGAGGAATTCATGTGGTCTCTCTCATACGCTAATGGAACCTGCAGTTGCTCGACATCCTCCTGATGACATTCTTGGTCTGTCTGCTTCTTGTTGCTATTCTTTTTTCTATCCCATCCAGTCAAGGAATATGCTCAACCAAAATGAGCCTGTTTCTCTTGGAGGTTTCCCCTGTTAAAATTTCCACTCCAGCCTAGAGTATTTGTTGGGTTTTCTATGTATTTCTGTAACGTACTTACTATGTGAAGTGCTTGAGATGCTTTTTGTGGTGGCTGGTGCTATATAAATGAACTGAATTAAATACACAGTGAATGAAAAGAAATGCATTCACATATTTATGTTTCAGTGTGAGAGAAGGAGGAAACTAATTAAACTGTATCAGATACAAATTACTATTCCAAGTACAGCCTTAAAGGGGAACTTTAAATAAAAACACAGCAGAGAGAAGAAAGCTGTGTCCATGTGGACAGACTGACACACTGGCTTGCATCTCTGTCATCTTTGTAATGAAAAACTGGCAGAAAATAAACAACAACAAAAAGCAGTGGGCTTATTGTTGACGTTGACAGCTACTGAGTAAACAATTATGATTAATCGCTAAATTTAAGATGTGACAACTTGTGACGGTGCTCTGAGAAAAGCCTTTAATTTGTAGATAACATCACATCTGAAGCTTGGAGCAAAGATCCACCGGTTTCCATGGCAGCGGCAGCACGCGGCGTGTTATTAATAGCTCAGAAACAGATGCCTGAGCGCCATGCTGCCACTTAAGAACGATCAAACCGCCACATTTCAACACCTATGATTGATCAGTTTTGCACCGCGGCATGCATATGGGCCGTGGGTGTTGTGAGGCTGCCGCAGACATTAATGCAGCAGTCACTTGCCGTGTCATCTGCTGCGTTGAGTGCTGCCAAACGAGGCAAAGGAAGAAAATGGACAGTGTGGAGAAAAGTGATCAAAGAATATTAATGAAATGATCAAGTGACTTGTGGTGGTAAATCCAACACAAACAACATAGACAAGACTTTTGTTTGTCATATTAAAGTTATTCCACACCAGAAACTGTGTTCTCTCCAACTTTCTGATAACTAGTTTATGCCTCAGCTCTCCAACTCAAAATGAGTTTAACAGCCATTTAACTGTTAAATGTTTGATGTTCACCTTCTCAGTAAGGGATACTCTTTGCAAGCAGTGTACGTATGAGACCCACCAAGTGATTTACCTAGAAATCCTACTTAAAAAGCTTTTTAAAAAAAGAAGTAGTAAAATGTAAAAATAAGTAAAATACCTCAGAGTGATGTTCTTCGTTCTGCTGCAGGACTTCGATGCACAGTTCTCCCAGTCGCATCATGTCCTCCAGTTTTTTCTCCGGAGCCGCTTGAGCATCCACTGAAGGTTCAAACACAACAATAAAACAAGCAGGAGAAAAATAAAAACACTGCAGACATTTAAACATTACCCATAAACCTCTGCTGTGTGTACAGTGTAATGGCGTCTAGGTTAAACCTCATTAGTCACTGCTCCCCAGAGAATTTAGGTTTTAATAAACTCCTGCACTTTCCTGGTGTGTCACAGTGAGGACAACCTTCACGATTTTCCTCCACTACATGTAAGGCTGAATTCATATTACTTGATAATTCATGATAAAAATGCCTAACTCTAATCTTTTTCTCCCAGAGTGTCTCAAATTTAATACTTTTCACAGAAGCTCAAACAAACAAACAAACAAATCATAGTTTTATAATTTCAGCACTAATAATAATAATAACAATTAATAGATTTCATTTGATGTCTGACAAAGCGACCACTGTCAGAACAATCAAATCCGAACTTGTGCGTTTGTCATTTCTGTATACCTGTCATCTGGAGGAGAGGTACAATAGATTTAGATTTTTTTGATTTTGACAGCTGAACTGATATTTCCTTTGTTAAAACAACAGCCTTGAACTCTCACCCTTGATCTGAGCGTATTCGATCAGCTGACTGTAGTTTATTTGAGCTGCTTTTTCCAGACATCTCTGCACCAGTTTCTTCATCTCCTCTGGAGGGACAGGTGTAGTGATGTCCTTCATCAAAATCTGAAACAAAAAAAACAACAATGACACCTTATATCGAGTTTTAGGGACTTAGGGACAAAAATTGACAAACTTAGTTTATCCTCAAATAATTGTTAAAGATGCTCAGGAGGATGATATCTTCAGTAGTTAGTCATCTAATTCCTGGCCACAGTAGGTCATTATTGACTGTGGGTGTAATGGCTGTGAAATCTGGTCCCATTGGTAAATATTCAAATAAAATTAGATTTTATTCATTCTTTGTTAAAATGTGTTAATGTAAAAAAAACCTAAAAATATGACTAAATAAATTGGTCTTTAATTAAGGACAACTTGATGTTAAAATAACAACTTCACCTAAACATTAGCCATAATTTTTAAGATCTATCAAAGTCATATTTAAGTTTAGCAGTTTTTTTAGACACTTCATGGACTCGCACAAACGCAACGACTGAAAAACACGGGGCCAGCTTGAGTAAATTAGAAAAAGAAATATCTGTAATGCAGAAGTTTTTAAATGTCTTTCTGTACCCGTTCCTGCAGAGACAGCGTCGCTTTCAGAGCCCCATCTGGTCGCCCAAAGGGAAAGCAGTACCTGCAGATGCAAAATGTGGGCGAGCATTACGTTTAGAAACAATCTCAAGGACAACTGTGTAGGGTAAAAAGAAGAACAAGAATAGGAAGATGGAAGCAGCAGCAGAAAGAAATTGGTCATCGTCAACAGATGGCTGCCTTCTTTCATCTAATTACACTGATGAAGGAAGCTTTTCTCACCTCCAGCTCCATCTGAGCGCAGATGAGGCAGTTCAGGGAGGTTTCATGTTGCTAATTGACAAGTGAACAGTACTTAATAAACAAAAGGCATGCAGTCACACAGGTCAGCTATTTTATTTTTTTGACAAAATCCCACAGGCAGATGTTCTGTTCCTCCAAACAGATCACTGAAAAAAGTATTAAACAAAGTAGACTTAAAAAAAATTATAAAGCAGGACTTTGAAGGTTTTGTTCATGTTTGAAGTAAAGTCAAAAGTTCATGATTCATGACTTAAATGAAATCCATTAAAAATGGAATATGTTGAAAAGGGCTCATTTGTATTTGAATAATGTAATGCATTAAATTTGAGATATTCAAAGAAGGGCAGGCTTTTTGCAAACATAGAATGTGATAAATGAACATTTATGATTAATTTCTGAAAACATCTCAGTATAAATAAATGGTAAAATGTAAAAACGCATTTTATTCACAATAATTGACTTATTCACAATAAAAGCATTTTGCACTTATTTAGACAATAAAAGAATTTAATAAAAATAATACTCTGAATATCTGTGCTGTGCCTTGGCAAGAATCTGGCAATAGGATACATATTATACGTCATTATACAAGTGTAACTATTCAATATATTGAATAGTTACACTTGTATAATGACGTATAATATGTATCCTATTGCCAGATTCTTGCCAAGGCACAGCACA
>OMLM01020355.1:90633-102037 GCA_900302695.1 Helostoma temminkii | reverse complement strand
TTAAGTTATTAACAAATACTTGTTATTTGTAATATAATATAATATAATATAATATAATATAATATAATATAATATAATATCTGCATGTGATTGTCTTCAGACCAGGGCGATTTCAGAAGGTGGAGGCTGTAGATGACAACAGGAAATCGTTATGCATTGTGTGAGAACATCAGCACCTCTCTTCAGCTCCACTCCACTTGATTCAGTCGGTAATGAGTGGCAGCTTTCTCTGCACAACAGCACTTGTTAGCACAACTTCTAAACCCTGTTGTTCCCTAAATCTGTCAATTCATTACCACCACCCCCACTAACCCCGCCCCACTCACACCACAGTCCCTCCACTTCCCACAATCCCTATTTAACAAGCACCAGTTAATCCTGAGGGAACATAAAGCAGAGCTGCTGAGAGGGGCGTGTGCGTGCTCACTCATGTTAAGGCAAGAAAAGCTCGCTTTCATCTTGAAGAAGCTGAGGCCTTTGCTGCACTCCCACGGACAAATTAAGACACCAGGACTGTGATCAGAGTCAGATCTTCGGTGGATAGATGGATGGAGAGATGGATGTAGAGAGGGAGCTCCAAACTCACGGTTATTGCCAGCTGTCACGTAAACAATCAGCTTTGGTCTCTCAGTGAAGTGGCAGGAAATAAAGCTGACTGATCAGTTTTGCAGCTTTCATGTTTCTTACTGCGCTCAGTATGAAAGCACTGGCACAGAGATTGATTTCTTCCTTATCAATAACTGATTAATGAATTCAGACTTAACGTTTCAGATTCCCAACAGTAGAAAAGTAAAACACTTTTTAGAATGTTTCTTGTTTGAGGCAGACACAGAAAAACATTTACATGTATTTATTACTAACTGGTTGCCATACATTACTGTCCTCACTTGTCTGCATAAAATGAGTTTGGGCAGAATGCAGCAAATAAAAAATGTCAACATGGGAATCAGAACAAGGAAGAAACAAATGTGATCATATCACACCTGTTCTCTGCAGTGGCTACTGGTTAGTTTTAAAACACAGTGCAGAATTTGGTGTTTGTCATCCCAGTTTCTTCTCATAGGTGACATCTTCAAGTGTCAAATGTCTCATTTATGTCCACCCAGCAGTCCAAAAGACACAAAGCAAATACTCATACTTCAGAGGCTGAAAATCAGAAACATTTATGGCATTCCAGCTTAAGTAACCTAAATTATTTATCAAAAATCTAAATACTGCACTTGCAGGTTTCTGTTAATCAAGTAATTGTTTCAGTGCTAAAACTCCAAATGATGAAGTGCAAGAACTGACATTTTTGTTAAGCTCCTCTAGACCTGATTTTATTAGGGTTGAACATCTCTGGTGTTGCAAATGAGGCAAATCTCGATACGTTGTCAGCGAACGGATATTTAAAGATACACGTGCAGCATCCTCTGGTGCGATGCACTACGATTCAGAGCCCAATCATGATGCGATGTGCTTAAGCAAGATCTGATTTAATGCAGTACAAAATTGATGCAATTGCAGTTGAACGCTGAGTGATAATGAGTGGAGCGGCCTGGTTGCTGCTTGGATCTGGGAAGTGAAGCGGGTGAACAGGTTGGTAAAGCAAATTATATAAATATACCACGCCACCTTGCACATGTGCTTTGTTCAGTATTCTCTGTTAAACATTTATAGTACAGTGCACTTTTAATACACCTGGCTCAAAAAATTAATGATGCTCAAGATTAATAACCTTTTACAAAGAGATCTTTCACACTTGCTTACAAAAGGAAAATGTAAACAAGCGGAGCTGTTAGCCAACAGTGAAAAAACCTGCAAAACGTCTCTCACCACTCTTGGGGGTAGTGGCCAGAGATGAGCCTGAGGCGGTGGACACTAAAGCACTGGCTGATGTCACGCATCATGCCGAGGTCACGCAGTGCTGCCGCTTCACATGAGTTATATCTGGTTAGTTGTACTGCCTCTGTACATCAGCATGACACAGTTTGTGTTCGACAAGTTTGCTGCCGTCTGTTTTGATTTAAATAGTTGTAATGAATATATTTATCTTGAGTGATGACTGTCATACAACTATATGTCAACTTTTTGTCATAAATTATAAAATTGTCATAAAATTTGACACCCCACAGCTGAGAATATTGATTTGTAAGAAAACCAATTTGAGAAGAATTTTTTCCAATCAATGTGGCACTTTAATTCACCACTTCAGAAGACTGATTTTCAATCTGCACTTTCTGCTGCAAGACTATGAAAACTTTTGACCAAAAAAAAAAAAAAAAAAAAATCACAGAAAATCTAAAATCTTTTCCTTCTCCAGGTGAAGGTGTTCACTCAAATTCAGTGTGGAAGCTAAAGTATTTTTCTTCCATTGCCACAAAGAGCTCATCAAAAGCTTTCAAATCTTATGTGAAACTCAATTTCTCCCCAAATGTCACTCACACCCTCCATTTCCTTTGAATCAAATTACGACAGAAAACAAATCGGACGAGGAACAAGTTGGCAGGAGGCCAGACACAAAGCGCACGGAGCTTGAAAAAACACAACATAGTGTGGTGTTTGGTTTGGTAGCTCTCCTCACTGTGCCATTAAATCCAGTCAGACGTGTGTTCATGGTTGGGCTCACACGGTGGAGTGGGGAGCGATGCGACAGCTTGTCCGGGTTCAGACACATTGTTGCTGCTAAATGAAGCGAGTGCATTAGAGGCGAGGCTGCTGTCAGTGCCGCTCTGGGGCTGAGGGGACACCACAGAGGAGGGGTGCGGAGGGGTTTGTAGACTCAGGTTAGTGTGTTTACACTCGATGAGGCTCAAGTGTAAATGATAAGTACCATATCTGGCTGCAGGACCCACAAACCCTCTGGCAATTTACATCTGGTGCCAGTTGACAGGAGTCGTCATGAGTTGAGCTTGTCAAGCGGCATGGCAGGGTACCGGGTGTGGACGCCACTTCACCTTAAGAGGTGTGGAAGGGATACGAAACTGAGTGGCAGGTGATCATGTGCGTTACCTCCCTCCTCCCACACCACCCTTCTGGAGTCGAGGGGTTGTTATGTGATGGGTTGGGGGACATAAAAGCTCCTGTCACATCCCGTGTTGTTGATGCGTAGGATGCTCAGTGTGGAGAAGATCCCGCATGACAGGTGAGATGGAAGAGAGCGGATCCACCGCAGGCTATAGTAATGTTCCTTTAACCCTGAACACAGTGTCACAACTCCTTTACCTGCTCATGTTGTTTTTACCATCAAATCCTGGAGCATAACCAGTAGCTAATTTTAGCTAGCTGTAACGTTATGTTTGTACTCAGGATATAACGTTGCATAATGCACTTAGTCACCTGATATGAAGTGTGAAGTAAAAACACGAGCATTTTTGTTGTTCACCTCAATCCAGCCCTTTAATTACTTTTTACCTTTTACTGTCAGCAGCAGCTGGTATGAGATGAAACTTCCAGTTAGAGCCATTCGTACTTCAAACTTCAATGGCATAAAACAAGATCGTATTTTTGTCACTTGATGTGCATTCAGTTTTTCTCCGTTTTGCCTCCAGTTTACACCATGACGTAATCGTGACGTTGGTTATAAAGGGGTCTATACTTTGTGTGTGTTTGTGTGTGGTTTTGGATGGTGTCTGTCTAACTCTGCAATTACACCGTCAAAACACTAGAGGGCGATGGGGTTTCTGTTGCTCTGTGCTGAGCTTTTTGGTGTACTACTACACATCGCAACTATACATCCTATGCCATAACTATGGAGGCATAAATCAAGCTTACGTCAAACAAAGTGGCTAATCCACAGTGTCCACCAGATCCAGATCTACATTTTCCAGTGCCGTTGCAACTGCTGGATAGGCTTTCCTGTAAAAATATTTACTTCTTCAATCAAGGCTCAAGAGGTTCCTCTCAGTCAGAACTGAGAGTTTTCTTAACAAAAGCACAGTCTGATACACTCTGACTTTATCGTCTTGAAGTATTAGTGAAGTACTGCGTTGTTGATCGTTGTGTGGTGTCTTGCTTTGTTCTTTCTATCTCCTGTCGTAGTTTTGTCCCTACGAGCAGCCCTCTGGGGAAAACTCAAGTTCTGTAATTAAGTTTGTGTTTTTTCCACCTCCAAGCCTGCCAGCCATCCAAAACCACTTTTCTTCCCATCCACACCCACTAAGGCAGCTCCAAGAGCCCTGAATGGGCATCAATTATTCAAATTAGAGCTCCAACTGACAAAAAGCCAATTCCAGTAATCACCCGGCAATTTATATCTGGTGATTAGCTGTAGAAGCTAATCATTGCACTTTCTAATTGACTAAATGAGTCAACAAAGAGAGAAAGCACAGATATCAGTAATTATCAGACAGGGAGTCAAGCAGGGGCTGCTGGGAGTGAAGTGGAGAACTTAACTGCTGAAGCAATGCTGATGCCAACAAGTGGCTAAAAGCCACTGCTGCTGCTCATACAGTATCTGGACAGAAGCATGATGCAGAGGAGCTCTTAAGATACTGGCCTCACAAGAAAAAGAAGAGTGTCAGCAAAATGGCAGCAAGCAACATTTGTTTATGCTTAGCTGACATAATCACTCTGGAATCTGCCGGAATTATTGAAATATTGAAACAGTGTAGCCTCTTTAAACAGCCACTAATGGAAATGGTTGGGGTGGATACAGTAGACAGGTCCTATGAATCTCCAGCATAAGCCAAATGGGTATAACTGCAATAATCATAATTTTAACATTTTCAAAAATTTCAAGCAAATCCACTGAACACCACATTTGGGTCAACCATGATCCACAGACGAGTAGCCAATAATTGTTTTCAAACTTAGGACATTATAGGTAAAACCGAGACAACTGCACCTCTCCAACACCACCATGTCATCTTCTTCCTGGGTCAGCAATTATTTTTTTAAGTCTACAATTGTCTAGATTTCCTCAAACTGGAATAATTATAAACAAAGCTAAATTAGCTATTAGCAGCTAGTGTTTGCAACTATCATGGGATTAATTTTAAACTGGAAAAAAACCTGGAATAACAATCACAATTTTTTCTAAACAGATTTATCTGAATTATAATGCAAAAAAGGAGTGTGAACTTCAACAGAAAGTGTCAAAGTCAGGGCGTAATGATTTTAATTACTGTAACTGCCTTCACGAGCTGCGTCACAACAGTCACTGCAGTTCCAGCTGTTCCAAAGCAATGAACTTCCACTTGTTTTCTAACATCTGCATGTACCCATCCATTTGACCTCACATATATGTCTTCACATCTCTCCCATGGACCCCAAAGAAGTTTGAAATCTCCATTTGAATCCTAAAACCTTAGCTTTTCCCTAACTTTAATCCCTTAACCATGGCATTGTCACATTACAATAGGCACAGACAAACAATGTTGTCCTACTGATACTGGTGTCACAACACTTCACTGTATGTGTTGTTCTAAAGGGCAGTTACAAGTGATCTATTTTGTTGTATAATTTGGACGAATTAAGCAAGGCACCACCTCCAGACAGTCTGTGGTTGTGGGCAGCATCTAGTTGTGAATGCGAGCGAAATCTGTAGCTGAATCCAAATGTCCACCCTGGAGGATATCAGTCATAAACACAGTGATGTGTCTAAGTGTTCACTGTCATCTCAACAAGTCTGTGAGGGATAAAATGTGCCATGAGACCAGACTTCAAACCTTCAATCATTGCTGTGAATGTGGCAGATATGAATGAATGTGTAATCCACCTTGGGGTATTTATCTAGATGGAATTCAAATTGGCACAGTGCAATATTAAGCATGTGAGCATGAAAGCATATTTTTGCTCTTTGAAGTAGCAGCTTGACCAAACTATCTATTTTCTTTTGACAAAATGAACACGGAACAATGATCTGTCAATAGAGTACACAACATAAAACATAAAACAGATTTAAATGCTAATGGTAAATTCATATTAGATTAATCTGAATTGAGCCACTTGTAGAAGGCTTCCTGCTTAACTTAATGAAACATGGATGTGGACAGCACTCTGTGGTCCAGACTTATGTTAAGATTATGTGCCCACACATGGAGCCTGCAAGTGTTCGGAAGGGCAGACATCAGACGCAGCTTGTGTGTGTGTGTGCGTGTGCGTGTGCGTGTGTGTGCGTGTGCGTGTGCGTGTGCGTGTGCGTGTGCGTGTGTGTGTGTGTGTGTGTGTGTGTGTGGTGGCTGAAAAAGAGCATCTGTGGTCAGTGAATATACAGAATAAAATATCAAATTGAAATTACAGTCTGTTCACAGGGCTGTTGAGTTTAAAATGTAGTAATTTTAATTTCCCTTCTGTATCTCTACATTATATTTTATCATAAAGGTGTCACTGTAGGAAGTCACAATTACAAGGACTTATTAAATGGTTTTGAATAATCTGCTTTTAGCAAAACCAAAGAACTCCATTTTAGAGTGTCATTGGTCACAAAATAGGAAACATGATCTAAACGTTCTATATATTGTATTATAATACTTGTATTATTTATGTATTTTTAAAAAATGTTTTTACCTGCTATGTCCCAAATTTTAGAAGTACAGTTTTTCCCCAAAACACTGAGTTGGAGTGAGAGAAAAGGAAGATCCCACATTAGCTTCCCACCCATGAAGGTTGAATGCACTACATACGAAACCATGCAGTGCAAACGGGACGTAATACCCCTGGGTGTCTTGCACCACCTGTGCACCTTGGCTATCATTATCGTACCTGTTTCCATGTACATGGGAGGCACAGAAGGCGTAGCTGTAGTGCAGCAGCGTGGGATCGACCAGTGCATTATTCTCTGAATAATCCATCAAATCCTTCAGGTAGCTCAGGTGACGATGGCAGCCTCGAACACCATATCGAGCACAGTACTCATCCAGGACGAACACCTGACCAGGGCTGAACCAACCCTAAAGACACACACACACACACACAAAAAAAAACAAAACACATCAGATCTGTCAGGCTTCAGCAAGCATTCGCCTCATGTTCATTACAGCCACAATGTAAGTGATGGACGGAGCAAAGAAACAGTTGCTTTCATAATACTTGCATCAAGATTATTAAGCTATTGACCAAAACCATTTGCATACGCCCTCTGAGTTTATAAGTCATTATACCTCCTCAATGGTAATTATGTGTTCGGGTTGTCCGTTCATATGTCTGACACATTATCCTGAACGAGATATTTGTGGATATTTGTGCCTTGTGAGAATGTGTCCACTAGAGCTAATGGATGAACTGATTAGATTTTGGTGCTCAAAGGTTAAAGGTGATCTCATGCCCCATCCCTTTCTGTTCAATGCAATATCTCATTAAGACCTTAAGGGTCTCATGAATGAACAGATTAGAGTATATTAAGATATTACTGATTATTATTATATTACTGAGTCTAATATATTAGACTCTTGAAAGACGTGTGTTAACTGGAAGTTCACTGGTTGGGAAAAGAAAACAACCACAAGGCAGTACTTTTTACTTTTTAAACCTTATTTGATTTTTTTTTCTCCAAGAAAATTTTCTTTTCATTTTATTTTCTACCAATTCTGTGACAATAAGAGAAAAAAAATCTACAGTTATCAAAATACTTGCAGCTTGCCAACACTTTTAGGACGACCAATTCCACTCTGGTTTTCTGTGGCATTGGTAAAACCCAATTTCTAAACCCAAAAGAAAGGTTAACTAGGGACACAGACAGTTGATTATTTTGTTCCCTTTGTAAACTTTAGCAGTAAGCTGCTGTGTCCAGGAAACAATCACACAGTGAGTCTGCTGCTTGAAAAGACATTGTTAAAGCTTCAGTATGTAATTTTTTGTCAGCATAAATGCTCCATCTAGATGTGAACAGGTGCTAATGAAGACTTCTGTGACCAAGACCCAAAGAACAGGACTGGCAGCAGCAAAGAGATATTCACTTTCAAAGGTTTTTCAGCAAGGCTTGCCCTTCTAACCAATCAGAGAATTACAGTTATTTCTCCTTGATTTGTAAGTTTTGGTGCATTTTTATGCAACAGCACAGCGTAAGTGACATACGTCAGCATGCTTAATCAGTATACACCACTGTCTGTGGAAATACCAGCAACAGTTGCATCATGTTCACTCCTCAGGTCAGCAAATCCAAGCTCCTTCATAAGACTTCAACTGTGCGAGAGCTGTCATTTGCATCAATGACAGCTTTAATTAAAGCCACCAGTTTGTTGACAGCTACTACACACAGTGACTAGTGATTGAAAGAACTTAAGTAAACAATCCCCTGACTTACTTTTGTACAGTGGCAGCAGTTGCTTTATTTTGTAACAGAAAGACATAAAAAACAGAGGGTCAAACTAAATTACTGAATGTCAGAAGAAAGCAGGATCATAGTATTAAAGAAAAACAGTTTTGTAATTTTTTCAGTGTGCACATTTAAAAGAGGATGGTTGTTGATGGTTTAACGTGCTATAACATTATATTAATTGTTGAAAGACCACAACAGCAGCAATTGAACGGAGAATGCAGCCACCTGGCAACAAACTACACTGATGGTACAAACTACACTGATGGATGAAAAACCTTGTACAAAATAAATAAAACTCTTTTTCACTGTTTCTTCCTACAATGGGAGATGTAGACAAACTTTAACCAACATTATTCACCTTTTGCCTCCACAAACTCCACAAAAAAAAAAAAAATAAAAATCTTGACAATTTACCACAATTAAACAGAGAAGTTTAAAGGTTAAACCTTCAACTATTAATTCTCAGCTAAATAAAAAAACAAAAAAAACAAAAAAAAAACATCAAGGTGTGGAAAAATGGAAACATCCCAAGACATTCATTAGTTCATTCATCCTGTGCATAATCACTAAATTAGGCATGAAACTTACAACGCCAATTAAGATTCCTCATGGAACGAGCATTAACAAATTAGCACCTACTCCAAACTGAAGCCACACACACACACACACACACACACACACACACGCAAAATTTCTTATGCCTGACAGCCGTGGCTCTCTGCCCAGCGAGAGACAGCCCAGGAGAGAAGATGAGCTGCAGAGAAAACCGTTTCATTTTACCTTCGGTGTGTCAGATGATCTACTGCATGAAGCACGAAACTGAAACTTTTTATCATAAAATGACAATAGATACATGAAATCTATTTAAATGAAATGAAGATTTTTAGAGCGACACCCTACTGTCTACATTTTGTGATTAATCTAATATAAAGCAAATATTGTCCTTAATTCTAAACAGTCAAAATCTTATGACCTCATATTTCTATTTTAAAACCTTTGTCAGAGCAAAGAGGAGTCAGAGCTTTTATTTTGACATGGAACACATGTCAGAGTGAAAGTAAAACTGTTTTGAACTACGAATAACAGCTTTTATGATTCACATATAAGGGTCTTTTGTACTTCAGCTAATACATGCCAGTTTTTAACATAATATTAAGTACATACTTTGATTATGAGAGTGTGAAAAATTGATGAAGGACCAAAAGTGAACGCTGACTCTTCTAAAGAGCTTATGACTTATTTTTTTGTAATATTCTTTTTTTTGTGGAACTTTAATTACATAAAAAAACAAAAATAAAAATTTGGTTTATTTAATGTATGTTGAGATTAACACCACTCTGACAAAATATTCCTGTTATGAGCTGAAATTTTAAAATGTTTAAATGTTTTGAAGATCAGTTATACACAAGACATTATTTCAGGTATTAGGTTTAGACAGACATGCTACTTTCTGGGTTAGCTGGACCTGGCAGATTTCCCCTCTGCAGGCCTTTTAGTGTCGCCCTCCTTCCCTTCCTCCCCCTCTGCTCCCTTCCCTGCAGCCTTCAGTTTGTTTGTCACTTCTTTCCAGTTTCTTTCTTCATTTTTCTCTCCGTCTGTGAGCTCGAGCTATTAATATCACACCACAGAGAGAGAGAGGGGCCTGTCGACGGGCGTGAAGCGACAAGATGTTCCTCTGTGACAAACAGATGGCGAACTCCAGTCTTGGCGCTGACCGCTCAATTAGCGGCTAACGAGCTGACTGCCTCGTTAGCTTCATCAGCCGTGGCTACACGTCACCATGTCAGAGCGCCATCCGCTGCCTTCCTAAGTGAAATAACAACCAAAAAAACAAAAAAACAAAACAACACAATACTGAAGGCTGTGTGTATGTATTTGCCAATCAATGAACACCTCAGATAATATTGTCCACCTGACAGAGAAGAGGAGTCTTCATGTTTTATCTCAGGGTTTTTAGACTTTTTCGGCCCATTAAACCATTTATCAGTCTAGAAATAAATGTGACCCCAACAGTCAGAGATGCCATTTTGCCATGTGACACAAAGAACTACATGTTATTTTCAAGATCATGGAAGCAGCTGATTCATTCAAAAATACATTTAATTAAAAATATAAGAGTTTCTGTCTTAGAAATTTGAAAAATATATCTGGTAGCTAAGTGGCAATGTTGAGGGTCAATGCCGACAAAGCTCTGACAAAACAGTCATCAGAGCATGCAGGGCTGCTGAGAGTGATGGCATTCAGGTCAGATATGAGGAGCTCTGCTAGGTCACCAAGCACAATCAACAACCCCTCTCTAGTTCAGCTTTCTCCACTGTACGGATTTGTCATTTTTTATTCGTTGTGTGTTGGTCAAACAAGGTGACAAGGTTGGTCACCTTAAGCTCTGGGACACTATGTAGATATATAACTAATCATGCTAATAAGATAACATTTAAATAAAATGTATTTAACAATGAGAATTACATTTAGTTGCAGCATGGGCTCTGGACTTAAACAAATAATCTTAAAGCTTGATTCTTGAAAAGTGACCAGATAAAAAGCAGTGCTCCGCAGTGTGACAATATGGTCTTAAGTATATAAACTATTGAGAGTGGCAACATGATAAACAACAAGGTAACACTTCTAAATCTATATGAATTATCATGAATTCATCTAATACTACATGATCTTCCAGGACATCAAAAAAAGTTGTGCACAAATAGTTGGTTGCATCCAGGAGTCATAATCATTATTAACTAAGCATTACTTTATCATGACTTCTTCATAATAGAGTGGTACTGTAACATGCTCATTCATTTGGCAAGCATACTTCAATGTACTCTTATTTTTATTTTATTGAACGTTTAACTGCCTTGTTTTCATTTGTAAATAAAGAAAATATTAAAATTATTTATGTATTGACCGAGCAAAGTGTACAACCCAGTCTACATTTAATGCCATTGTTTGTGTTTATCCCCAAAATGTAATTGCTGTCCCTACTTTGCTGGCTTTGAATTAATAAATAGCTAGTAGGACCTAAGATTAAACTGGTTGCTACATAAAATATAAAATGCAAGTATAGTGTTGTGAAAAAGATTTTTCACCCTTCCTGATTTTTGTATTATTATTATTATTATTATTTTTGCATATTTGTCACACTTTAGATCATCACATAGATGAGAT
>OMLM01020355.1:72209-85908 GCA_900302695.1 Helostoma temminkii | reverse complement strand
ATGGTCTTTTGTAGTTAAAAAAGGGCATGAGAATACAAAACAACTCCATCATAATTTCAATTGGACCCTAGTGTTGGTACAACTCCGGGTTTTCGGTTTCATCTGTGAAAAAACAGCTTCCAGACACCGACACCGTGATCATTTTGCATAGCATTCCCATGGCATTATAAACCTGTGTGCAGTGTCCATAGATAGCATTACTAAAAATTGGACTTTTGGATCATTGGATTTTATTTTACCTTTCTCCACCACTTTCATGTATTAGTGCAGGGCTGTCTTTAGTCTAAACAGCCCACTAGCAAAATGCATTTTTGGTGTTTTGCTTATTTGAATGCATCAACAGTGAGATCTGAAAACTGACTGTAGCAATTATAATTACAATTTTGTGCAAACCAGAATGGACTGGTGAAGGCATATAACTGCAGGTGGTAAAAGAAAAAAGTAAGTATAAGTGATAAACAGATAAACTTTGTTTTTGTATTGTGTTATACTGTTGTTTTGGATCAAACATTGATTGTATTGAGGTGGACCACATACACAAACTTAGAAAACCATTTGAGCTTGACTCGACCCACAAGCAGCTCTACTGGGGAATTGAACCCTTCACTCATCGGTGGGAGCTACACTGATCCAGTTAGCAGAACTCTGAGCCCCAGTTACAAACCAAATTTCTGCCTAATTACTGTTGTTGTTGTTGGGTTCAACTCTTTGTGAATAAAATATGACCCCGTCTATGACATGAATCCAAGCCACTTCTCAACAGATGTCCCTCACGCCGAGGCACTGGCCTTTTCTCAGAGTGTTTGGTGAAAAGGGGGCTCAGGTTGGAACACAAAGCCCTTGAGAATTCACAAAAGGCTGAGGAGAGAGGAGCTGGAGGGGCAGTGTGAAAGGACTGGTCTAATTGCAGAGCTGGAAGGAGTCCTGGTGAGGCAGGTAGAGAAATGAAAGGAGCGCAGATGTCACTGCGATGAACATCTTCTCATTTTGAGAAGACAAAGCAGACTCACACAAGATGAGCCGACTCCTGCAAATCTGTCCTAGTTTGTGTTTCATGGGAAAGTTCATGATCTTGATTCTAAAAAACATTTTTCACCCTGAAAGTTTTTATGAGTTTTGCAAAAAAATGGGTTAAAAAAAAAGACTATTAATCCTTGTTAAAGGTTGACTGCAAAAACGGAAACCAAATAATAAATAAAGAATATGAAATCTTCTGTGGTTTATGTGCCAGAGTTTGGCACAATGAATACAATTTAGGCATAGTGTATATAATTACATTTGCAATTTAGTTAGATAGAAAGATACATTTTAGGAGACAGAGTTTGATTTCTGATTTCTGTTGTCAAACAGCAGCAGTAAACGTTTTGATAATTTCACATAAATTCTTGGTTCAGTAACTATGCAGCTGCACTGACATTTGCTCTTGAAATCTGATGTTGATCTGATAAAGTTTTTACAGTGTGATCAACATTAGCTTTGGGGTTAACAAAAGGACAAAACAGTAAGGAATACTGAGCTCTAAATAAAAACCATATACACACAGTTTGAGGTTTATAGTTCTTGCTTAGCTGCACACAACACAAAATGTCTCGTTTTACCCCCCCAGTGCACTTATTTAGGTTTCACCTCCTCCTCCCCCCTTCTTCATTGACTCAGCCCAGCAGTTGTCTATGATGGTCATGTTCCTATTTGGAAAGTATTGATTAGAGTGTTTATCCCCTCAATCAGTGTGAGAGAGCCCTCAGGCTTAACACACGCATGCATGCATGTGCACACACACAAACAGAGAGAGAAAGAGAGAGAGCTAATTTTGTTTCTCTTACATCTTCAAACTGAAGTTTGAACTCAAAAGAACTTTTGTCTTTGATATGTTTTCATTTGTCTCCAGGTTTAACACATATAATCTTCAGCCCTTTTTACACACAAGCTCTGCCGTATTGGTGAGAAGGTTGCTGAACTTTAAACGTTTCCTAAAAGACGCCCCTGTTTTCATTTTACAAAAGGTACTAGCACCCAGGTATTAGCAGAGAGATGTTAAATGTAGTGTAACTATCAGTCAAAAGTTTGGACACACATATAAAACAGTTTTTCCTGAAAAGATGCATTTAGTTGTGTTACATTAGTTGCAAAAGTATTTTCTAATATCAGCTATGCTTTTAATTGAGTCAACTTGCAATAGTAAACACATCTTCTAGCATTTGCTATGCAAGCAATGCAATATGCATGATATTAAAAACAGAAAATATCTGCATTTTGGAAGCTGCAATACATCTGATTCTACCTTGAGAAACTTCAATCAAAACTTAATTTAATGTTGGCCCCTGTACAGTTTGATCCACAGCTGATCTCTGGGTAGCTTAACACTAGAAACCCAGAGTGTGTCAGATGGTTTGTGCATATCAACATACCAGGCAGGAAAAGGAGTCATTCATGCGGTGCTGCAGTGTGAGTTTCTGTAAAATGGTGAACAGGGCGGCGTGATCGAAGCGACACGGAGGCGCAGAGATTAGCTCCTCCACTCCCTGACGCTGAGACGGATCCAGACCTAAACAAGATACACAGAGAGGGAGAAAAAAAGATTTAGAGCCACTCAATCCATCAAAGCACACACAAAGACTAATGTTGGCAAATGTATAATTTGAAACACCAGCACAGTAAAATCTTGTTTAGGTCAGGTTAAGATCAGCTTTATGCTTAAAAGCCCACAAGCAGTATGACCTTTAAACTAACAAGTTCATCTACCACCGTGACTTTAGCTCTTTGTCTCAATACATAAAGAACACAAATAAATGACAACTGCTTATTTTGTGTGTTATTTTGTGTGTTTCTTGTTATTTTGTGTGTGATAGTATAATAATCAGGTTATCTTCTTCAAAAGCAAGTTTTTGTGCATTTGTGTGATGCAGGATTTGAACAAATTAATTGCATTTGTGAGATTTGTTTTTTGCAATAGTGTAAAAACTTGTTTTTGTTGCCAGAGTGCTGAATGTGCGTTTGCCCAAGGCACCATACAAGCTAGAGCAACTACTGATCATTGATTATCTCACTGTAGTCACAGCTATGTTACCTCCATCAAGAGACATCCCTGTATATAGAAATTTTGCTTAAGTTCAGTAAATTTGTTTTGTAGAAGCATGGTGAAAGAAAGAAGAATAACAGGTATGACCTCTGTGTTAAATAAATGTACACAGACGAATGACTGCATAGATTTTTTTGCATGATCCCGTCATCCAAACCACAGCTAAAGAGGTAACGGATAAAAGCATTCTGATTCACAATCATTCTCGCCTCTCCTTGAGCTCAGCAGTGAACTGACGTGTAAACACACACAAACACAGGCAGTGTCAGTTCTCAGTGCTGTGGTTAATAGTTCCCACCTCGGTTGGCTACAGATCCTCTGTGAAGCTGTCACTACTCTCTGCTGACACAAAACATTCGCCAACATGGACGGCATGTGAGGAAAACACTGGGAGTGACTCACAAAAATACAGCCAGGAAGGCGAGAGACAGCAACACATCACTGATCAACTGGAACACATTTCAGTTTAAGAGGACATTGATCAAAACAAAAGTCATTTCAATTCTTCAGTTGTTCAAACTTAAACAAGTTAGTTTTTTGGAGTTTTACCAAGCTTACTCAAAACATTAGCCAACCAGAGACCAACACCCTGCATGTCTGTGAAAAATCAACACAGACAGAATATAGCTAAATCCTGATATTACAGGATTTAGCTAAATCCTGATATTACTGAGTTTTGTTTCTCTACAAGAAACAAAACTCAGTTTTTCTGGATGCTAACCCACCAGTCCTCCTTTACTGACTATAATTATTGATACCGAATGAGGTTGGAATTCAACAAACTCAAGGTCAGCCAATATCACGTCACCAGCAGAACCATTCAGGCCGTCATCACGAACAAATCTAGCAGTGAGGGATCAGATGGCTTGGCAACATGTACAGAACACACAGACTGCTCTGGAGACAACAATACATTCATTCAGTGGAGAATACAATGGACTGCACCAAAAAAAAAAAAAAGAAAAGAAAAGAAAACGACCTGAGGAATCAACCACTCAACCTCAACGAGGCTCATAACCGTGGAACACGCACAGAAAGGCAAAGCACAGGAAGTGGAGCAAGTCCCACATCCAGTGGCACTTAAAGAAATGCAATGCCAGAGTGGGTTGCTAATAATTTACAAAGTTTATCAAGCCTCAAACTGTTGATGTTGTCATAATGTTTATGTTGTAAACTCATATCTGTGTGTTACACAACTGTACTATGCTGTGGCATCTAACAATTATATTAACTTCCCCATTTACATTTTAGTTAGGTCACTGGTAAAAGAATCACTTCATTGCATGCATTGCTCTAACATTGGGCATGTCTGTCTGGATGTAGCCTTAGTATCCATTGTACACGGAACTGTGTCCAAATACATTAAAAGTAGAGCACGTAGTTGCTTACTGATGTGTTTTAGTAATGTCTGGCTAAAAATCACACCATGGCTTTGAAAATTTGTAGCAGTTGTAGATGGACATTTAGTGTTGATTCAGGTTGTTTCAAAGTATGTACTGACCACTGGACTTCTACTTTGAGTAAAAACAGAATGACTACTAATTAAGTATTTTTATACAGCAGTTCATATACTTTGAGCTCAGCTGTGCAGTGCCTGAAGAAGTTGATGACAACAAGGCTTTGGGGTCAGCAAAAGAAGACAGTACAGAAAGAAGAGAAATAAAAGAAGCAGAAGAGGCGCAGAGTGTCCCGGCCTGAGCAAACCTGGGTTCATTTCCAGCCCTTTCAGGCCTTCCTGTTAATGGCCCGCTAAATGAAAAGCCTAACACTCTCCACTCTGCCTTTATTGTAGGAGTACATTTCGAGATGGGAAGTTTCTGAGTGTGACACATGGCCCCACAAAAGACCACGGCTTGCTGAAGAATGCTGGCGCTGTTTCCACGCCTTCAGTGCCCGCGGCCTGGTGCCCGAGACGAGCATTAGTGATCGCTTTTTATTAACGCTGCCATTTTGTTTTTGTATGGATGCAGAGAAGCCCGCGAGGACTCTCAGACATTTCATGCCCCCTCCTCTCTTCTTTCTTCTTTCTTTGTCGCTTTTGTCCAAAAGATAAAAAAGACAGCAAAAGTGAAATCTCCACAATCAACTTCCAATCGACGATCCTTTCCTTTTTTTCTGTTTTCTTTTCTTCAGACTCTCCCAGTTTTCTGCGTCTGGCTGCCCTTTGGCTCCAGTGGCCTGCTTTCTGTGTCTAATTCCGATGTAGGTCATTTTACATTCGTTACTTCCAAAACACAGGATTGTCCTTAATGTAATTTGGAGAAAAGACAGGGAGTGAAGGAGACGACTCTAAAGAAAACGAGACAAAGAAATATAGATTAGTGCTGATAATAAGAGGAAGGGACAGGAGGGGGAGTATTGATTGGGGGACAGACGGCAGAGTGATGTTGATCCGTGTCAAGTTCAACTTTCAGCTATTATCTCCTGTGTATGTGTGTGTATGTGTGGGTGTGTGTGCGTGAGGGGTGGGTGGGGGTATGTGTGTGAATGAGTGTGTGACAGAAAATATGGATGTCGCTGCTTCTGTCACAGATGGTTGATCCAAAGTGTCTGCAGGTTTCTACATTTTGTATTTGTTGAACATTTTTCTTATGAGTTTCTCTCACACATTTCCGCTTTCAATATTCACACCAATATGGTTTACCTCAGTATCAGATTTGAGATTTCAGTACTGGTTGATTTGGTAACAGTGCAGTTTGAAATGTTTCTTGACCTGCTAGAAATGCAACAAAGGAGAAAATGGTATCTGTTCATGGTGCAGCCAAACAACCTCACATGACATTATGAGCGGGTTTTTAATATAGGTAATTGGTGGATTAGATATCACGTAATTTCCTTTTATACCATAATGGTTGTAAATGTGAATCCAGTGCAAGAATGGCAGATGCCAATACCAATACAAGGTAGTTAAAGAACATCAAAACACTTGAATGGCTATTAATAATTAATTAATTTTAACCCAGAACTTTAGTTGTGCAAATAGACCCTGCTGAGCTAGAGTGATCTCTGCACATTATATTTACTAAGCCAATATCCTGTCAAGATACACAAATTACAAAAAGCTATGCAAAGCTCAACAAAGAGGAGCTGCAAACTCTATAGGTAACGATGAAGAATGGAGAACCTTATCAGAGCTGAGACCTCTGACCCTAAAGATGGTTCATTAATTTAAATGATAAATCCTCCTTCTTGAAACAGCTTTTTAAAGAGCTTTGAAGTACATTTCATGGCCTACATAAGCGTATACCCGAGTATGTACATAAAAGCACCTTGACATTTGTATATTTTTATTTTGTATTGTTAAACTGCTGTCATCAGCTACAAGGATAAATTTTTTTATTCAAATAAAATAAGGTAAATCCCAGGGAGGTTAGTTAGTTTCAAGGGAGATCGGTCCAAAAGAATGAATGTAATTATTTATAAATAATGTCATATGAATACTTTTATTTTCTACTTAAACGTAAACGAGAGCATCACAGTCTGGAGTACTACTGCCTTTGTTAAAAAGGCTGTTTAAATCGTTCGGCATCTAAAGAAATGTCAAATGAACACTTTTGTTGGATGAGCTTCGAGGACACAAATTGTGAAAATGAACAGTTGGGGAGTTATCCCTGCACATTGGCTTGGAGACTTACAAACCTGTGTTGTCAAGATCAGACTTTAATAGTGACCCAGGTTTCTCTTTTGAATAAGACAGGGCCTCAGCGTAGCAGAGAGGCATTGAGTACAGAGCAGGAGAGAGCACATTTTGGATAGAGCGTAAAGCATATTTTTGGAAGATATGAGAATGATTTGGGATTTGATTTGAGTAGAGCACCTAATGATAATTAGTGGAGCAGCCTGGTGCAGCTTGGGGCTGGGGAGTGGAGGGGGCAAACAGGTCTGTGAGTGAGGAGCGCAAATTCTCACCACTCCGTTCATGACCTCTGGCATCCATACTCATGCCCTGATATCATTTCATTGATTAAAACTGGTTTTCCCCCTATCAAATGAACTGATAATATTAGAGGGTCATATACCTTCACCACGCACAAATTTGAAAATTTGAAATATTATCCACAGTAAATGAAAAGTTTCAGTTGTTTAATTGTGCTCCTTTGGCCTACTGCCCAGACGTATGTGAATATCTGATCATGGTTTAGATCATATTTATACAGAAATAGAGGGTGCACATGTATATGTGATTTGCATACTGTATACAGCCTCTATGTCTGTCTTGGTAACACATTTTACAAGATGTATCATGACGTTGATGTTGGTGTGTGTGTTGAGCTGGGATAGGTGGGATACTTTTCCATGCTTGATGTTTTCATATCCATTTTGTTTGTGCTCCATTGGTATTGTCACTGCAACAGTCACATCTATGTGACATCCTGATCTGAAAGGTGGTGTTGGGCGTTGATGGCAGGTTATTGATGCAGACGAGGAGGAGGATGGAGAGTGTTTCAGTTTCAGGTGCACCAGGCTGAGAGATGTGACTTGATCTGCCTGTTGGAGCGTGGCAGTGGTGACAATGTCAGGGCAAGCAGAGACGAAGATGAGGGCGGACAAGCCCATCAGCCTCCGTCTGGCTGAGTGAGGCTTCTCATTGTGCAAAGTGCAAATAGAGTCAACTCTGGGAAAGTTTGATAGTCGCACACAAACACACCGACTTGTGTTGTTCTACCGTGTTTAAAGGCAACTTGAAACCCCAGCAGGTTAAGATTTATGGACAGATCTCTGTCTGTTGTTTGTCCTCAGGATCATCCTTGTTGTGAAACTGACCACCTGCTTCTTCAGAAACACAGCTGACGAGTATAAACATCCCTGAAAACCATATTTAGGAGTGAATCTTAACCCTCAAGCTTGGGCATGCCTCAGACTCGTACAGGGGGTAAAAGTGGTAACCAGCATCAGCACTTTTGCTTATGTTTGGCTAATGTAGCCGTGAACACCAGTATGTCATGAGCGAGAGTGGGATAATAGAGAAAAATGACAGAAAATGTTAATCCCTATCCTGACACAGCCTGAGGCTCAAAAAAACAAAGATTATTCAACAGTGTGGTGACATTTTGATTATTGAACCTCTGACAGGAAGTAGAGCGGCGTGCATTCACATTATGTCAAAAGCATATTTCCATAAAGACAATGCTGCTAAGCTTTTTTTAACATTTGAAGTTCGATTTACTGCAGTCTGACGTCACTAACAAATCTCTAAGATCTTCTGATCAAGGTTTTAAATGTACTTTTTAACCCCGGTTGTGAAGAACTTAAAGATGTAGACAGAACCCTGCAAAACAAGCAAAAATTGAGGGGAGTGTCAAATTAAATGTACAGAAAAGCTCTACTGGCACCACAATTACACGTCCACTCATCTGACAGTGAATATTTGTAGGCTATTATTTCTCCACAATATTCAGCACAAGTACAAACTGAATCTGGGAACAAGGGGAATATAAAGTTACGGAAATATTCTGAAACCTGTATATGACCCTGAGCCTCAATGCTATTAATGCTTTAAATTGATTTAAAACAAAACCCGTACTTGTGAATTGTGTTATGTCATGATGTGATATATACAGTAGTGTACACAGACATATTGATGATTCACAATGATTTTTCTCTGTTTTTTCGAGCAGTTGCCGGGAATGTTGGTGAGTGCCATTATTTAGACCTACATATTGTTGCATCACAGAACACTCTCGTATCATTATCACCCCAATGTTAATGAATGTTTGCATAAGCATAGTTAGATGGACTATATCACTGTGTAAACCTAAGAACAAGGGACATTACTACCACAGTTTAAAAACCCTGGTGAACATGAGCAGCTGTTGACATTTACTGAACCATTGCAGCAAAACATAAGCACAAATTTACCTTAATTATGTTAAATTTTTTTGCATCCTGACATCCCAAACTTATAGCAAAGCAATGTCAAGTGTTGCACAGGCACACAAGAGTAACTTTCAGACATTTCTCCATGTGACTGAGACCATTAAGCACAATTTAATTTGAGAACAAAATGATTAATTAGTCTCTGTGTCAGTGTGACAACATGGTTGGACAAGAGGAGAAGCTGCCCCATCAAAAGAAGCTTAGGATCCGTTCAGAATAACAACAGTCGTCCAGAGACTGGTATGACTTTAATGTGTAAACAGCTTCATTATTTGCACTCACGTGTTGGTCGATAAAATCTAACGCCAATGCTGCCTCTTTGTGCCCAGAGACACTTCCAAAGAAACAAAGCTGAAAACAGTCCTGATGTGGAGACGAACAAAAGAAACATGTCTCTGCGCTTGTCAGCTCATTTGTTTATTAACCTTGAAATAGAGAAGAAGAACAGTTCATTTGTGCTCCAAAATGCATCTATTTTCATAATGCCAAGACAAATATGGTTGTGTTGATGCTAAATAACCCATCTTTGTGTGTGTGTGGTGTGTGTACACATGCATTCATTAGTGTTTTTTAACCTTAGCATTTCATTTATATCAAAAATGCCCACAGGGCAAAGGGATATGAAGATGCAGGTTCACTGACACAATCGTTACTTAAGTGAAAACGACTTTCTCTCAAGCTTATCGCACACACACACACACCCAGACACGGAAACAACTTAGCACCCAGTTAAGAGCTATTTCAGGGACACCCTCTGTTTCCCCGTGCAAACAGTATGTCAGCACCTCTCACCATTAATGCTTCAATCTGTTCCATTAAACCCTAACGAGCAGTAGCGAGAACAGGCGGCTCCACCAAATTACACAAATACTATCGTAATCAGCTCTCAGTATGAAGCTCTTCATGGCACAATGCTTGCCCAGGCAATGGCAGCCAGCAAACACACAGGCACTCACGCCCGTCATACACAGATAATAAATGAAATGATTTGTAAATAGTGAAAGAGAAGTGCAAAAAGAAAGAAGCCATGCATGCATTTATGGTAAATAAACAAGTCTGGAACCAAGTAAAAGACAAATAGGGGTTAAAAAAAAAAGACAATTAAACAAGAAATGTGGGGAAAAAGGAAAAATGTAAATGTACTCTTTAAAGACTAGTGCAATGTTGTGGTTCTATATCCACTACAGGCAGTCATATATTCATTTAGAAGATGAGCAAAGATGATGAAGATGAAGACTGCTAGCAAATAACAGGCATGAAAATAATTTATAATTAAAACTGTGCTTTGGAATAAGTTTGAGGTATGAAATTCATTGAACACTTTTTAATAGCTCAGGAAAAAACAAAAACTGCCACACACCCCCTCATTGTCGGTTTGGTTAAACTTTTATCTCTTCTTAAGCCACTTTCAAACACACACTTCTTTCCAATAATCTGACACAATCTGATTATAACACCCAGGTCACTTTTCTGTAAACGTCACAATGGCAGTCTCACTAGGTCTAAAGTCTGAACTGCATGCAGTTCCATTAACAGGTAGACAACAATTTTATTTTCTAAAACAAAAACTTACTTCGGACTTGCCAAATGAAGAGCTGAGCTCAGAATGTCAGGGATAAAACATGGGAGCTGTGGGATTGTTTCAAACAACAGTGAACAGTCTGACCACTTAATCCATCTGACCATAGCTCAGTGGTGTACTAATGAAATGAAAAACAAATCTTAACTTCAACAGCACAAAAGTGGAAAAGAGCACTGAGGGAAACGTCATCATCCACCATTAGACCCTAACGCACTGAAAAGATCAGAGCAGGATGATGAGCTCCAGTCAGTAGCAAAAAAAACAGTAAAACACACCCATCACTCTATTCATTGAGACTGGTATGTCAGACGGATTAGTGACATGCTTTCAAAGCTGCACTTGATCTGAAATTTAAAACTCGTGTTATTAAATAAAAAAATCTCAGGAAGCAGTCTGTTTTGTTTCTATACAGTAAAAATCTGAACCATAATTCCACAAGGAGCACAACGTATGTAACCTGGTTACTTAAATACATGCAAACACAGTCACTGTCAGGGAAAACAGTATGTGCACAAGTTTGTATATTTTAAGCTATTCTGAAAAAATAAACATAAAATAGATAAATTGGAGAAAAGACTGGAAACATGGACAAGATACATAAAGAAAGAGGGGGAAGAAAGAGGCAAGAGGCACAAAGTGACAAAAGGAGAAAGAAGGGGACAAAGGGTTCATCCCAATTGTTTTAATGGCATCCGCGCTTCCCTCACTTGCATCTTTTTCTTGCATCTCAAGATACATAGAGAGATGCAAAGAAAAGACGCAAGAAGGGAGGAACTGATAAATCAGGGTGTTTGGAGACCGGAGATGTGCTTCCCTCTGAACCGTCATCTGCCACAACGTCTGTTTGTGATGACGGCTCAGCTGTGGATCAACTGTCAGATGGACTTTAGAGTTACTGTGGTCACATTTGTTGGACTGGAGTTTTATGGGATGAGATCGCTTTCTTCAATCAAGAGAGTAGTTTTTCTATTTCAGAGCACACTTTAACGATTTAATGTTCAGATTTTGTTATGTTCTCTCTTTCCTCGCATTCAAAATGTCTCTGCTTGCGCTCAGATTTGCTCTGCTCGCGTTCAAATGCTCTCAGATTTCCTGCTCCTCGCACACATTTCCAGTGCTCTAAATCATCCTTCTTGGTCTCGGTTCCTGCTGCTCGCTCTCAAAACGTCTCACTCTTGCTTCTGGCTTGAACAACCTGAGGGAACTCTATCAAAATTCACCAACCAATAGGTTGCCAGGGCTAGCTGAACAATGACATTATCGGTTACATTGTGGACGAGCGGTTACTTTTCCTATAAGGAACAGAGGAAAAGTGACTTTTCTCAATATGCGTACTTCTCCGTCCTTGCGGACTTGTGAAACGTCATCAGCCAAAGCCCAAGTACGGTTCCAATTCTAAGTACGGATCTGGCCAAGTTCGGATCAATTTTATCCAGAATGCTCTAGGAGCACACTTGTGTGTACTTGGGGAACCAAATATCCCATCATGCATTTCGTACCATTTAGCAAAAATAGCAAGTTTCTAGGAGAGGAATTAATATTTAGTTTTTCAAATATGTGATAGATTGATCAAAATAAGCATCTACTGGTAAATTTACAATTGTGAACACAATCCATCCACAATAGTGGACTTTGATGTCATTCCATGCCCTGTCGAAAAGTAGCTCCTGAATAATATTAGCGTTCACATAATATGTACGTTCACATAAACACATAAAAATTACAACAAACTGTTGTGAGGGGCTTTATCTTATATAACACAGAAACACTAGAGCAAAGCAGAGCTGAACTCGTCATGAGGAAGTTCGCTGTGCCTCAATTCTGCATGAGTGTACTGTGTCCTCGACAGTCTGTACTTGCCAAGTTTGTACTTCCGGGAGTTCGTACTTGGCATACTTGGTATTGAGAAACGGCCTAGTCTTTCAGCATGGACTGCTAAGTGTTTGTCATTTTTATGGAGTTTTTCTTACATATGTGTAATGTTCAGGTTTTTTGGTCAGTGTGGTCATTCATGCTAGTTAGCATGAATGAAGTGTGGTAGTTGGCATGAATGACCACACTTATCTAAAAAACCTGAACATTACACTTATGTAAGAAAGAACACTTACCTGAGGCCCTGGACCTTAGCGGTCCATGCTGAAAGTAGTTCTAAAGTCACTTTTCTTCTGTTCCGTATGGGAAAAGTAACCGATAATATCATTGGTCAGCTAGCCCTGACATCCTATTGGTTGGTGAATTTTGACAGGGTCCTCTCAGATCATTCAAACCAGAAGCAAGCGCGAGACATTTTGAGAGCGAGCAGCAGGAATCGAGAACAAGGAGGATAATGTAAGCAGAAGCAGTGGAAATGTGTGGGAGGAGCAGGAAATCTGGGAGCACAAATACAGATTTGAACGCGAGCAGAGCAAATCTGAGCGCGAGCAGAGACATTTTAAATGTGAGGAAAGGGTTTTGTTTATTATTTATGTTGGATTTATTGGTATTTTCACTGGTTTTATCACTCATCCTTCAGATTATGGTTATATGGATTTGTAGAAATGCATTATTAGTTATTTTTATATATTATTAATTTACAGAAATGTAAAGTGGGTCGATCAATTATGGGAATTGTGGAACCCAATTCCCATAATTGAACATGTTGAACAAAGGAACATGTGGATGAAACACTGGAAATATAGGAAGAAAAAATTAAGGCAGGAAATGTGGATGAATGATGTGTTTTGTATTGGAGAAGAGAGTGTCTTTCATTTTGTGTCTTTGCACTCTCTTCATCTGTTTCTTTCATTTCCACCTTCCTTTCTTCCCCTGTGTGTTTACTCTCTCCCAGCAGTGCAACATGAACACTGTTAACCTGCTTCGATCTGCCTCCTACTGGGTGTGTACCTGCAACCAATCAGTACACTGCAAACAAATCAATATGACCCCTAAGTTCAGTCTTAGATCGTGATATCCGTCTGTGTCTCTGATATAAATAAAGGACAGTTTCAGTGTTTTTAAACCTAGGACTGAAAGAGAAAACAAAAATGATGAAAGAAGAGAAAAGGGAAAGAAAAAAGATACTCAGGATACACGAAAGAAATATAAAAAAAACACAATTTTCTTCTTCTTCTTTTGATTTACTGTAAGTAACAACCACATAAAACTTCATCTAGTAAGTGTAG
>OMLM01020355.1:55351-67466 GCA_900302695.1 Helostoma temminkii | reverse complement strand
GGGGGGGGGGGGGAATCGATCAGGGAAACTACACAAACATTGGGCAAAGCCAATACAACAAATTAGAATATCTTGAAAAAGAAATAAACCTCTGGTGCAGTGAGCAACATGCACAGAATGGGTCAGCCAAGAAAAACAGCAGGTGATGGATATAAGCACCCAAAAACAACTGTTACAGCAACAGAATGGTCATCCACCCCAACTACCTTGCTTACTATTAATAAATTTAGTGCTCTATTCATTCAAAAATGTGTTTTCTCAGAACATAATATATTCACTGCATTACATTCGCTACAAAACCATTTCCAGTTTAACTGCAAAGAAACATCATTTTTAGAAGACAGGGTTGCATCAGCTCTAATTTTTTTAAAGAACATAAACACTTAAATGCTTAGAATACATTTTGCTGCTGATAGGAAATTGATTCCAAGTCACACTGCATAAAGTTATTAGTCTCTTAGCCATGACCATTATTAACACGTTTAGTTCCTCATCTAATGTGGAATCTAAACGCAAAGACGCAGTAATGACTCCTAAGCAGAGAAAGGCCGTGACACAGAAAACAGCTCATCGAGGAAGACTTGAAGAAAATGGAAGAATGACCAGTGTGGCCTCTCAATCAATGGCTGCTCAGGAGCCTCCTGAAGCGTGGGATACAGGCAAGTGCAAGTGAGGAAAATCAATCGATGGCGAGACCTTTTTCTTCAGCCCTGCTGCCCGCCCTTAAAGAAAAGGCCTCCAGTCAAAGCTGTGGCGCGTCTGGACGGAGAATCTGGGCCATTCTACATGACTCTGGGTTAACATGTGGCACCGCTCGCCGACCACTTGTGAAAATTAGGTTTCAAACATCCATTCAGCAGCATGACGCCATGGCTGGACGATTGGAGAATGGACGGCAGCCGCCAGATGGTTCACTGCAGGCATTTAACAGTCGTCACTTTGAAAAAACACCCTTCTTTAACTGGTCACTTAGCTGGATATTCAGACTTAAGTGTTTTTTTAAAGAGTGATGAGACACTGGGCTTATTTTTTAAAAGAAAACATTTTTTTTTAAAAAAGCATATACTCACAATTGTCAGTATATTGGAATAAAACCAGAGAATACAAACCACTGAATATCAAATATATCAGCACGTGATTTTTGATTAATATAAGTGTTTTTAGTTCTGTTTTTATTTTACACAAAAAACTAAATTTTTAAACCATCAATATGTGATATGAAAAAATCAAATGGCAACATTACTACTTGTTTAATAAAAAATATGTTTTAAAATAATAGGGAGATTTGTTTGTAATGCCAGGCAGAAATAAATAATTTTCAGGTTGACTTTTTCTGTTATGTATTTCTCTTTTACAAGAATATATGTTAGAGCATATTTTGGATAAAATATAATTGATTTATTTAGTATTTATAATCTGTGAGTGGAATAATGATTTAAATTCTGTGGTCGTACCATCTTCAGTTTGTGCAACAGAAAATAATTTTCTTAGAGTGAAAATAATCTTAAAGTGATTTGAACCAAAACTTGGCATCAGGCATCACAAAGTAATTTAGTAACTAAAGAAATTAAATAATGTCACATCACTACACTGGACAGATGATGTTTTTTGTTTGTTTGTCTGTTTGTTTTATAAAAATAAGATTTTAGCAAAAAGATTAATAAAATGATAGAAAGTATATGAAGTGCCAAACCTATTGCACATGTTAACAGCATCGCTTATAAAAGATATATTTTGCATTGAAAACAAGGAGATCTTTCTGTGAAAGAGCATCTGACTTCTTATGAACCACAAACCTAAAACCCTATTCAGAAACAAGATAAAGAATAAAACTCTTCTCCAGAAAAAATATTTAAAATGAATAATTTTTAAAATCATGCACTACTGACACAAATGTGTGCAGTGTTCCTGAAAACAGACCCTGTTCCCCTCAGTGACCACATGCTGTTCACTCTGAACAGGTGTCACACAGGTGAAACATCTTCATCTTACAACATCAAAAAGATTCTAATGTATTTCAGTCTGGTCTGTGACCAAAATGTTTCATGTTTGTGAGCCTTTTCCTCTTTGCGAACTCCTTTTCACTCCAAAATTTAAATGTGCTCTAGGATCTGTTGGCCTCTAAATGGATAAATGTTTTTAACCTGCACAGGTTCCTTTTTTTATTGCAGCCAGAACACATTAAAAAAATCTACAAACATGAAACAGCCAAAACATTTCCTGTTTGTCCTCTTTTTCTGCAAGTCAAATTCCATCATCTGTTGGCCTTTTCTTATTTCTTAGACAGTTGCTGAGTCATTTTGGTAACATTTAAATTTTTTTCTTAAATTCTGCTTTTCGCCTGTCTTTGGATCACAGATTCACTGTGAAAATGGCATCAAATACCCCCAAGGGAGAGAAAATAAAAACATAGGATGACACTTTTCTGTAAGTGACTCACAGATTAAGTCTTTAAAGAGCTTTCAAATTAAACACATGATGAAGGCCTGGAGGTGGACTTTGCAGACATGCTGGACTTAGAAGGAGACTTACACTGACCCCTTGTGGAGGTTATAGAAAAGTGCATGTGATTAGTATCGTCAGCATCTGTTGCCAGAGCTGACGCAGACTCCCACAGTGTTGTGTTCATTATAGTAACAGTCTGTGGGCTCCTGCAGGAGGTTATTAGAAGGAGGAGAGGGGTCAAACGCAGTTCTGCTCCACAGCTCTGCTTCCTCCTGATTCACAGACACCTAATTAACTCCATCAAAGAACACCAGGATAATTGAAAATCAAATACTAGAAACAGTGGGAAGACTGCAAAATTGTAACTTCAAGCAAAGAGAAAAAACACGCAAGTTGTTTCAAAGCCCACAACCACCTCTGCTACAGCCTCCACCTGCAACTGATTTAAAATGCTTAACATAAATATTTCTTATTCTATTGTCATATAAGAATAAAGCTTTGTAAAACTTTAATTAACGACACATCCCTGCTCGTCATTACAAATATGTGTTTATTTTATTTAAAGGTAGATGTAGAGAAAGTTACAAGATGAAAAATCTCTGATGTAAATGAGCAATAAACAAAAATGCAAATATTTTGCTGTATTTTATTTTCTGTTTTGTTTTATCAACAATAAATGACTGCGGATAACACACACATAATAATAACAATAATAATAATAATAATAATCATAATAATAATCATAATAATAATCATAATAATACTTTTTTCATAGATGACTGCCCTACGAACTGATCCTCCATTGCCCCCTAATACAGAGGTGTTTAGGAATAGACTGTCAACTGCGTTTCTCATATGAACGCTGAAAGATGTTTTATTTTCAGTAACCAGTCTTCCTGTTCATACTGGTATTTAAGAGATCCTGCCAAAGTCCTCTCTCCATGTGAAAGTCCAGGAAATGTTTAACCGAAGCTGACAAAGGCTTCAACTTTCCAGATTTAGTGCATAACTTTCAAAATTGGAGTCTTTTAAGAACAAAATAATACAAAGAGGGAATTTCACAGTAAAAAAATATACACTTGATTAAAAAAACTTCATATTAGCTTTAGATCTGAACAAAGGCCTCCATCACTTCCAATAAAAGGGCTTTGGGATTTGATGGTTTCATGTTACTATGAACAGAAGAAATGATACAACACCTTTTAGTGTTCATATGGGCACCTGACTTAAACTGAACCTAACCTTTATAGTATTGTTTAAGCAGGTGAGAGCTGTTTTCTGCTGTTTATCTGATCTTTTACCCAAGACCTAAAACCTGAACACCTGTAAAGAACTCTAATATTTTAAGACAAAAGTTTAATAATTAAAAACCTAACAACAGAAATACATCTATCAAGAGTTGTCAGATTGAAATTTAGGTTTTGCTGCCATCATCTGGCTAAATGCTGCACAACACCGTCACAATAATTAATAAAACATACTCTGTATGCAGTTTGAGTTAATCTGAAACATTGTGTTGATAACTTCTTTATTTTTAAAACATCTTTAACAGTTTCTCTTAAAACAGAATTGTTTAGGTTTATTTTACTATAATTCATATGAAGAAATATATATATAATTTTGAATATTCTGACTGATCTTCCTTTTGAAGTAAATTAATTGACAAACATTTATAAATTCTAAAGTTTAATCCTGTTTTTATGCAGGAGGGATTATGTTTTCAGGTTGTCTGTCTGCCCAGCTGTACAGCCACCCATATCCTGTGAATAGGATATCTAAGGAACTTCAAGTTTGACACAACAGTTACCTGGGCCACAGTAATGAACATTTTGGCCGGCAAAGGTGAATGTGATGTATAATAAATGTTTGAAGGGAATTTCTTTCAATTTCAACTTCAACTGTTTAGATTTTGGTGGTCACAAGTCAAAGGTCACTCTCAACAGATACATGGAATTTCAGGTGATGTCGCCTCTAAAAGGGCACTACAGTCGGCTGCTTTATTAGATAACATCATTACCTAATATTACCTATTATTAATTATAGTTTTATTTTCCTGCAGAATTGTACTGAAGAGATATCATCTAGTCGTCATGTTTAGGATAAACTCTGCAGAGTTGACATGGAGGCGATTTTGTACTCTGCATATTTTTACAGCTCATGTGTTGGGACAGAAATAATTTGGTAAAAAGTTACTCCAGCTCGGTGTTTAAAGGATACTGGTGCGTGTTTGACATTTTTTCTTTTCCTCCTCACAACGTGCACATTATATGATCTTGTTCTTGATATGTGTTTGTGGTTATCGAGGACGTTCTGAAGCAAAGGTGATGGTTAAATGAATTCAGCACCATGAGAGAGAAATAAAAGGACCAAGATGTGGCATGAATATGCTGATTTCTAAGCTGAGGAACCTTTTTATTTTTTTATTTTTTTTACAGAAAATGATTTCCACAGTAGTAGAGTTCCTGTGCCATCACCAGTTCTGCTAACAAGAGACATATGTGCTGTATGAAACCATATGAATGTGCTGTATAAAGTTATAATTTTTCAGTTTGTCAGTTTCAGCTGTCAGAAATGTGACAATTGTACTACAAGTGGATTAGGGTCATTGTGGACGGTGGAGTCGTACTGGAGTATGTGATATTAAGAGGTGTCTCTAATGTTTTGGCCTCCCTGTTTACATCAATGAGAGGTCCATGTCAGAGCTGTTGTATTGGATTGCATTGGATTGTACAGGTGGTCACAACGTAAGGCCTAATCGGTGTACCCTGGACTAGAAAGAAAATATTTACAATGCTTCTAGCTCAAGCACAGTTGTCATATTATGAGTTCAGTATGTTAATGAGTACAGTGACATTCAGCTTTAGTTGAGCAGCATGTTTAAGTGATCAGACTCAGAAATGAGGAGACTTGCAAAAGATTGATACAATGTGCAAGTGGGTGCAGAAAGGCAGCAGAAGAAGGTGGTGATTTTTATTTTGGTGACACAGCCCAACCAGCAGAATTATTAAGCTTAACCAGACCCTAGTCGTACTCTTTCTTTTACTCCAGAGCTGCAGGTCGTAGCGGTTTTACCTGTGTAAAACACTGGAGTCTCTTTAGGTGATATTTTAAATTGCACTGTAAACAGGCAAATGAGTCTTAAAGAAGGGGCCACCTTCTCATCAATACAGTGGGTTTCTGTGTAAAAAGAGCTTTAGTGGGATCACGTCCTCAGATTCAACACAGACTGTATTGTACTGTATTCTACTCCCTTTCTTTAAGCAGCAGGTGGAGCTGTCAGCCTGCACATAGCCTCAGTCAAACAGCTGTAATAAACCACATGCTGTTAAGAGGTTTTTGAGTCTATAAATATCTACAACAAGGCTTATAACAAAATAAAACATCTTTTCTGACAATATATTAAGTTTTACCCTAGTAGTAGAAATGTGAAAGGTTATCAGAACTTTTAAATCTTCTCATGGACCAATCCTAATCCTTTATTACAAACTGTTCAGTAAAGACATCGACTTAAAAACAGCAGCAGACTCACCCGCTGTGCTTCATGTTGGGAGGTTTGTCCATGCGGACGGCCAGCTTGATCTTCAGGTCAGTGTCCTGACTGTTCTTGGGAACGACCATCCGGTGGAACTCAGCCTGCTTTGGCCCATTTGTGGTCGGGTTCAGGACCACCTGAGTGTAGAGGGGGAGGAACAGACACCTATGTAAACAAAGCTTTAAATGCATTAGAAGTGTAATAAAGTGTCAAAGTGTTTCTTTTTTCATTTGCAACTAATTGTTATGATTCTTATACTTATGATTGTCAGTTTTATAATTAATATACACTCACAGTTATAATTCACAGTGTTTAAGTTACTGTCTGAAAGGTGATAATTCTTGTAAACGTTTATTGTTGAAGTCACAGTGGGTAGTGGAATCATACTGGAGTGCATTATATTAAGAGGAGGTCATAATGTTTTGGCCACACTATTTTAAATTAATGAAGGGTCCAAAACATTAGAAACACCTCTTAATATAAAGCACTGCAGTACAACTCCACCACCCACTATGACATCAATAATAAATATACAGTAGAATTATCACCTTTCAGGCAGTTCTGAGAAATTATGACAAACTGCAGAGCAGAGCGGAGCTGCAGGTAAAGGTGTACCTAATAAAGTGGCCAGTGAGTGTTTTCTTGTGTTTGTTTCTTTGTCTTGATTTGGCTGTACCTTGCTAGTAAAACGTGCTGTGTCTCTATTTGTTACAATGTGTAACTGGAATCAGAATGCACTGAGGATTTGTCAGTGAGATTTTCTTTCTTGTTATGTTTTCATGGTCATTAGCATTGGAAAATGACAATTTGTGACCTTAAAACACAGGTCAATGAGAAAGTCGAGCAGCAACTTTGAGCACAATGAGAGTTTATTAACAAGCATTCACAGTTGTTTACTGTGTTTTGTCTGCAGTGTCCTTCTGTCTGCTTCCGTTACAACACTCAGTCTGAACTGCATCTTGAACTCACTCAGGATTCTGCTTACACAAACTGATGGGGTGTGTGTGATTCATGTTAACACAGCCAACATTATGAAGGACGCCTAAAACTTTCTCAATCTGCAGTTCCCTTAACAGTGTCTGTTCTCCGCTGTCCAATAAGAATCCTTCATGAAATAAAGAGACCAAACCTTGAGCAGTGATTTTATTTTTCCAGAAGAAGTTTCAGCTGATTTAATATGTCATATATTTCTCCACATTTCAGATTGTGTTATGTTTTTTTTTTTGCTTTCCTATTAATTTGTGTGATTTTAGATTATCAGGTTATAATACATAAAAAAACAAAACAACAACAACAAAAAAACAAAGGCAGCTGTTTTACATTTTAACTTATGTCTAAAAGTGTTGTGTTTAGGTTGATTATAACCCTAAAATCTTCAACTGAACTTTAATTGTTTTATTGTTGATAATGTTTTAGTAAATTATTATGGTTCCGGTTCTTAATATAATTTTCTCATGTGGTCTACTAATGTTTCCTTAGTCTGTGTTCAAGCTAATTTGAGTAATTTGTTATTTACATGTGACACCCATTACTTTGTCTGTGTAGCTGATGAAACATAGTCTGGGTCATTACTTAGCATATGAAACTGAAACGTGGGTTGTTAGGAAGAGGATGGGACAGGTGCAGTAATAACATGTCAGGAATATCTGTCAAGTTTAATTCATAGAGAAATAACTTGAGTTTTAGTTGAACTACACACAGATTTGTCATTGTGTGAATGTAATTATGCAATTTTATCTTAGCTTACATTACTTCTTTAAATGATTTAATAATATTCAACTTGCACATACAGTAGTGCACATACAGCAGCTGGACTCACCCGGCCCAGCTCCTTGTCCTCCAGAGCCAGGACCCCAGTGCTCTCTGTGAAAAGCTTCACTTTGACTGAGGGCAGAGGGTGAGTTGTAGTGAAGTCTCCCTGAGTCCCCCACCTGAAAAACAAAGTTCTTCTTAGACACACATTGACACAGTCGATACAGTGCTCACCCTGTTTGACAACAGGCTGACATTTCTCAATTTACTAGGACAATTAAAAATTTTGACTGGATGAATTGCAAAAAAAAAAAAAGATTTAGAGCCGCAGCTGTATGCGTCTCTATTTAATTAATATGTGTGTTTCAGAGGAAGCATCAGTAGGTACAACACATCTCAATGCTATTTACTATTATTTATATTTTCCAGATTTTCTGGATTTTCAAGTTGAGCTTGTGAGTTTCAAGGAGGCTTTGTGAGGATATAAGTTTTTAAGTGCCAATGCCACAAATGTGGTGACTGCATAGCAATAAATACTTAATAATCTGGTAAACAGGATTACATATTTGCAGGTTTCAAAACCCAAAGGATGAAGTGTTTTCATTTTTAATTACAATTACTGAGGCATGACAGACTGCAACATGAACAACAACAACAAGAGGTCATCTTGCAAACATCACACCACATCTTAGTCACTGATCCAGAGGCAGTAAACAGTCCCATCAGTGTCAGCTGTTATGAAGATTCAGCTATTGTTCATCTCACAGAGACTCTAATGGAGCTGACGATGGATGAGGCCTGGAAATTATACACCCAGAGTCATGCTCATGTGTTTGCATGCCTTTATGTCAAAACTGTTATTTTCTGTGTGTGTGTTTTTTAATGTGTGGTGCACAGGTGACAAGTGACCCCTTCCCCGAGAAGCAAAGCCAGTTTCCAAGGCAACGTTGTGCAGGAAGATGAGTTTTTCTCTCTCTCTCTCTCTTTCTGTGTGTGTGTGTGTGTCTCTCTCTCTCTCTCTCTCTCACACACTCACACACGCACGATTACCCATTTTTGGGAAATCACAAACATCAGCTTTGTAAGACACAGCTCTGACCTTATGATTAAAAAGTGACCTGAGAAAACAGTTTTTCTGGTACTTAGAAAATATTATTAATGTTATATTATAACAGTTTCATTTTGTGCTTTGTCTGGTTTTCTAACCTGCCCTTAAGAATTAACAATGTTAAAACTAATTGTGGCTTAAAACACACTGTGGGACTAATTTAATGTTGAAATCTTTTTTTGTTATTGGTCTAAATCAGGGCAGAAATGAAGTACCCCTCTTAAATTAATTTGTTTTAGAAGTTCTGTTAGGGCTGTGACACACCAAGCTGACCAATGTCAGGCTGTCAGGGAGCATTTGTTGGCCTACATTCTGTGCTGTGTCCCGTACAGTTGGCACTAATCAGGCCACCATCAGTGGCTTTTCTCTATCGGTTAGAAAGACCACTCCGATTGGCTGTTCACCCTAGTAAATCACTGCACAAGAAGAGAAACAAAAGTGACAAATGCTAATGATGTGGTCAAGAATGCACACATGGCAGGCACTTCTCATTCATTTTCATCCCATCTCTACATTCCAGTACAACAATGTTTTCATCTGGAATAACGTCTGCAGTCACAGGTCTTCCTTTTTTCCTTACTGGATGTTGAATGCAGACTACTGCACAGAATGTAGGCACAAGTTGTCTGTTGGCTACATTCTTTGCAGTGTTTTAAAATGCAGCTTTTTTGGATGCAAATCAAAACACCATGAGGCAAAGTAGCAGATGGTCTTTATCTGTGCCAGTTCTTTAATGTTGGATTACTGTCTCACGGTCTTTATGGCTGCAGCTACAAGTTTTCTACAGTAGCTAATGATCCATACATTAAAGTCTTTGCCAGCGAAGACATGAGAACCTCATTTAATAAAGGACTAGTCAGAAACTTAGTAAACATTAAAGCAAAGCGCTATCAGAAGAAGTGTGTCTATTTCATTAGATGTATGTGCAAGAAGAAAGAAGTTTTTTTTCCCTCTGCTGTTGTGTTTTGGATCATGTGGAGAGTTTTGATGGTGCATGCTAGTAGCCCTGTCAACAGGGCATTGCAGTAATCAAGACAACATATGACACAACGAGTTGGGTTGCATATACCTATACAGGTAGGGTCTGATCTTTCTCATGTTGTAGAGGGCAAATCTGCATGTGGTCAGTAAAGCTCAGTTAGTCATTAATGATGATCTCCAGATTTCTGGCAGACTTAGTGGGGACAATTACTGAAGACCCAGTGTTGATGCTGATGTTGTGTTGTAATGAAGGTCTAGCTGGAAATATTAATAAGTTCTGTCCTGGAAAGGTTGAAGCTGAAGATGTCTTTCTTTCTTCCAAGCGGATGCATCATTGTGGCATCAGCATAGCCATGATAAGAAAAGCCATGTAAGCGGATGATAGAACCTAGAGATGTTGTATAGATTGAAAAAAAGAGGACCAAGAACTGAGCCCTGCGGCACACTGGTAGAGTTAAAAATGTGCTCCTGCCAGGATACTTTGAAGGTTCAACTAGATAAGTAAGACCAAAGCCAGGCCAGACCTGTTCCAGAGATGCCAGTGTCAGACAGTGTGGATAGGAGGATCTGGCTTAGAAAAAAAATAAAAATAAGAAATCCAAATTGCTTTGTTCACACATCTGTAGACAAACAAAAAGAAAAACAGCTGGTGAAGCAAAACATCTGAATTAATTTAAACAAACAAACAAACAAACAAATAAATAAATAACTGATGGAGTGTTCTTAATCTGTGTAAAAAACAATGGTGTGGTCCTTTAAGTGAAACTTGACATGCCACAATAATTAAGGGTATTAATAATGAAAACTTCCTCAGTGATTAAACAGCGGTTACACTACAACTGCAGGTGTCATCAGAGCAATTGGACAACAGCATAATCACAGCTAATCATGTTGTCTGTGTAATTACAGTTAACTGCATTGTCATTAAGTGTATGGGTGTTATTAAGGTTGAAGAATGTGAAAGTGCACTGCAGGCTAATTGCGCTGAAGCTTACTGAAGCTGAGGTAAAGCCAGGTTAAAACACAGCATCCTTGTTGACCATTGAGGTCGTTAGGTCTCAGTGAGATCGTCTAATTGGCTCCATTTGGTGATTCTAGCAGACAGAGGGCCTTTAGAAAAAAAGAAAGGAGAGGAAAAAAAGGCTCCAGGAGCAGGAGCATGTAAAAGGGCAGCCTCATTAGCCACGGACCCCTGCTGTCCTCCAGGCATCCAGCAACCCACAAGAGTAATCATCCCAGGATTGGATGAGTGTCACTCACTCATAAGCAGGCTGTGAGACTACAGCAAAGAAAGATTGGCTAAAATATGAAAATTACTTCTACTAACGAACTTCTGCTAATCAGGAACATGGCGGGTGAGAACCAGGAACCAGAACTGGTGATAAAACAGGCTGTTTTATTTATTTACAAGCTGCAACAGTGTAAGACGTAAAGTAATTGATTTTTACAGTTCACAAACAATACTCAGGTGATGCTTTAATTGTCTTTTGTTGCACAATGAATGCGTTATTTTGGGGATTGTATTCAACATACACTATATTGTGGAAGTGTTTGGGAACGACCGCAACTCAGCCACGAAATGGTAGGCCACGTAAACTGACAGAGTGGGGTCAGCAGATGCTGAGTCGCACAGTGCAAAGAGGTCGCCAACTTTCTGCAGAGTCAATCGCTACAGACCCCCAACTTCATGGGGTTTTCAGATTAGCTCGAGAACAGTGCACAGAAAAACAGAGTCTGGTGTGGATGAACTTGACTGGCCAGCACAGACTCCTGATCGCAACCCGATAGAACACCTTTGGGATGAATTAGAGCAGAAACTGAGAGCCAGGCCTTCTCATCCAACATCAATGTGTGACCTCACAAATGCGCTTCTGGAAGAATGGTCAAAAATTCCTATAAACACACTCCTAAACCTTGTGGACAGCCTTCCCAGAAGAGTTGAAGCTGTTATAGCTGTAAAGGGTTGACCAATGTCATATTGAACCATATGGATTAGGAATGGGATGTCACTTAAGTTCATATGCGAGTCAGGGCAGGTGAGCGAAATACTTTTGGCAATATAGTGTATGATGCAGGCTGATATGTAATTTAATTTTATTGCTCAAACATATATTATGAAAATTTGCTTATGGCACTGCAGTTATTCTCATTTGCTTAAACAATTTTCCTCTGTGACAACACATTTTCAAAACAGTTAACACACAGACTGCAACCAGAAAGATAAAATTACTCGTTTTGTTTGCAAACTGTTCTGAAAAAAGAAAACATCAAAAACATGCAAGAAAATCTGAATTTGG
>OMLM01020355.1:41542-55013 GCA_900302695.1 Helostoma temminkii | reverse complement strand
ATATTATTTTTTCAAACGTCTCAGTATTTGTACTGTATTCTTGTATGTAAGAGTTGGTCTACCTTTTCAAGGCTCAAATGTCATGTTTGCTAAAATGTTGTTTTGTTTGCTGAAATATTGTGTTTTCTCTTTTGTTGTTGGGTTTTGCACCTACGGGCCACCGTACTAACCTAACCACCTCCCGCGGACGGCAGACACCGCACCGGCGGAGGGATACTGTAGTCAAACGGAGCCAGCGCACGGAGCACGCCAGCGCTGCTGGATTTGGAGCTTCCGGGCAACTGTGCTGCAACACCGGGATACAGTGACTACAGATTTTTCAAAACATAACTTACATACCGAAATAAACAATTAGATAATCTATCTAGGTTAAACACTAACACAAAACACTACACTGGGCGTTTTGTCACTTCCACGTAACCTGTGAACAAGACGATGGTGAGTACTGATTAGCTAATGTGAGTCACGTTAGCACTGTTAGCTAGCGTTAGCTGTGTATTTTAATGTCTATTGCACTGCTTTACGGTGGTCTCGAAGTAACAGCCACAAAATAATCGTTGCTACATTAATTCGCATTAACGTATAATGTTATTTTGTTGTAGAGATCTATTAAGGCAACACAAGACACCATACAAGCTAACGTCAAGGATAACATTACCTTCTGCACATTTATTACCTAATTAGAAACATGCGAGCATTTCTGTGATGGGCGGGCAGTGAACGTTATCTAACTTACACAGTTGTCATTTTATAAAAGTTTTGTTCTGTGGTTTTCAGTGTACTACTCAGTATTAGATAAGCATAAACAGTTTTATTAGTATGCTGTTTGTTAACTGCGCAGCTTAGTAACTGTTACATATCACATCGTGAGAGGAACAGGCCTTCTGCTTCTTGTCTGAAGATAATATCTTTCACTGATCTGATTTGAAGTATTCGTTTTAGCATCCGTGCTTGTAACAAGGTTTTCAGCGTTTTTTTTTTTTTTTTTCATCGTTGCCTTTGAGTCGAGAGTGGGCGTGGTGGTGGTGAAAGGGCTGCTGTGTAAAAATAGACCGTCCACAGTTAACGTGATCTTGAAACCTGTCTCGTTAATCTTGCAAGACGCATATCCGAAACCGGATTAACTGTCTTGCTAACTAACGTTACCGTTTTGCATTCCCACATGACAGATTGCAGCAGCATGGGTAATACTTTCATTCACATCAGAAGTGAAATGCGCAACAAGCGAAAAAGGCTTGTGATCACCATGAACTGCGATTACACGAAAGCACCAAACCACACATGTTGTGGTTCACAGCTGGCAACAGTTGTCTGTCATGTTCCGTGTGTTGCATGCAGGTGGTGCTGCTATATTGTGGACCATGATGTGCACTGGCAGCACCACCATGACAGCATCTCCTCCGTTACGTATTGCGCCACAACGCTGAGCCGCATTCTGCTCCTGCTGAATGATCCTCTTTGCCACCCCTCCTCCTGCACCTCCCTTCCCCCCGCATTGAACCAAACCATGCTTGGTGCAGTAGGCTGTCAGGACCCGCAGTGCACCCTTCAAAATGAGAGGTAAAGGAATTAAAAAGTGCCTGATTGTGGCACTATGAGTGAATCGTGTGTCTCATCCGTGATCTCTCCTCCTGTTGTTACTGTATTGTAAAAGCACAGAGAGACTCTGTCATGAGCCAAGTAAAGAAACTTGGATCATACTATCATATCTTATCATTTAAAAAATCACCTGCAGCTCCTGTAGTTTTCTGTTTGCTGCATGAGAATATGTCATATGATCATTTGTTTAGTGATGAGCTGAAAGCTGAGAAATGTGTTTGAGTTGACTTTTCACAGCATCTAACACTTCACTGTGCTGTGGTCTGATCCAGACACTGCTTGCTTCAGCATCACCAAATTGGCTGTGGACAGAATGGATACTCTGCAGTCTGTCTTGCTCTCTGCTTTCTATCCCCACACCCCCCCAACCAACACAGTGACTCATTGAAATTGACTAGAGGAACACATGACGCTCCCACCACCTCGAGCTACAGAAATGTTAGCTTTCATCACTTCAGTTTTTAAAAGGCAAGGGATTTTTAGAAACTAATTTATTCTTCTAAACAATCACATTTTCTATCAGTATTTCAGCTCTGTTGCTAAAATTAAAGTACTACCTCTAGTGAAATTTGAACAAATAGTCCTTGGGTTGTAGGACAACATAACGTTATTGTCATCACTGAACCAACGTAAGTGCTGTAGTGTTGCAGACTTATAGGGTTTATTGCATGCAGCATTAATACCTGACTGTAAAAGTGAGTCATGAGAGAGTCGCACCCTATTATATGAGGGACTGCACACAGACACAAGCAGCAATCACTGTCAAGCAACAGTTGTCAGAAGGGTTAGTCTATGATACTAAACCAAGGTTCACATCTGTTCAGTAAAAGTGATGCAAAGAGGTGCTCAGTTGCAGTGATATTCAGTGTGCTACATTGGCGACCCTATTCATGTCTCACTAATTATAGCAGCCGTGTGTATTTCGGGCCGTGGAGTATTTATACCCGTCCCTCATCACACTTTCTCGGCCTGAAGTGGGCATGTTGACTGACTTAGACAGGCCTGCTGAGGCTTCTTGTGGGTGATACACTGACATTTCAGATGAAGTTGAAAAGTGACAGTGAAACAAACTTTAAATGTTTTCTTACAAGTAAAGAAGTAACGACTAATGTGGACAACAAGTATGGATGACATTAATACCACACAGATCTTAGCATTGTGGGTTTGTGTTATTCTTAGTGTTAATAATTTTGATAAACTCATAAGTGTTTTTAATATGTCCTGTGAAGGGAATTAGTGCATCTCTTTTTACTTTTCTTACATTTTTAAAAAAGTAGACTGCAAGTGGTTATATTTTATTTATGTAATGTCACCTGTAATATATAATGTATATAATGTTTAGTAATTAATTTGTACTTAATTAATTACCAGCCTAATAAATTACAGTGAGGTCAAACAACGTTTTAGTTGTTAGTCTTCTTCTAGGTAATAAGAAGCATCTGACTGTCATAATGACCGTCCATTTAGGTTTTGCTTTAGTCCGTTTGCACTGATCTCTTCAAGTTGTTTACACAGTGAAGTCGACTGCATGTGGTCCTCATTAGGCCAGCTGGGAGTTGACAGCTCTTAATGTCTCGAAGATCTTTTAGTCATATTTCACCATAATTAATTTTTGACACACACACACACTCGCTGGTGTGAACAGTGACAGCAGCCTCTGTAGTCATATTGCCATGAGATGGCCATTGTGGAAAAAATTAAATCACTCAAAGACAGCATTGTTTGGAACAAAATGTCAAGTGATTTATTTATCTTGTTTCTAATGATGACAGATCCCTAAATTAAAATAAATACAATACAATACACAAATATATTGTCTTTGCTACAAACAGTGAGATACTCTGGTCTTTTTGCACCCTACGTCTAGGCACAGTATGTTGCAAGATAATGTCGCACACAGTTGAGTCTGAGTTGTAACGCTATCAGTCAGTGTTACCTGTTCACTGTGTCACAGAAGTGAGTCATCCTAACCTGTGTAACTAGTGTCATGGTTGTTTACAACCATATACACAAAGAAAACAGCATGTCGACTGTTTCTGGATTAGGTTTTATAATGTTGCGTTTTTGGAAGTAGCATGTAGTCGGTGCCAAAATAGTCCAGCAGGTACTGTCATAGAGGCCTTCAGGAAACAGCTTGCATGTTCAGATTTTTATATCAAACATTTTATATCATTGGTTTACACAGCTATAATAACTGATCATTTACTTAGTCTTAGATAGTCTTTATGCCTGCAAACAAGCATATTCATACTATGCATTTAAAATGTTTATCTTTTGTTGTCAGGCTGATCAGCTGACTGAGGAGCAGATTGCTGGTGAGTAATCGTGTTTGATTTGTTTGGTTTTTGATCTTTATTTCACCACCAAACCTAAGAAACTAATGTTTGTAAAGGTGCAAGGATATGAGATAAGGATATGAGCTGGTGGTTCAGGTCTGGTCCTGATGATGTGATTAAAATGAAAACCATCAGGCTTTATGAGTTAAGATGCTCAGAAAAAAATACTGAAATACTGAGTGTGTCTGTAACGCCATGGAAGCTCATGGACTACTAACGGTGTTGTTTCTGTAAATGTACAGAGTTCAAAGAGGCGTTCTCGCTCTTTGACAAAGACGGTGATGGTACGATCACTACCAAGGAGCTTGGGACTGTGATGCGCTCTCTGGGACAGAACCCCACTGAGGCAGAGCTACAGGATATGATCAATGAGGTGGATGCTGATGGTGAGGAGAAGCTCTGATAAATGCCATTTATCTATTTATCTAATAGCATTTGCTTCATAAATCAAATTTGTATATGTGTGTAGATTTTTAATTTTTCTCACAGCTCCCACAATGCATGTGTAAACAATGTTATATGATGTAAGAATGTATTCTGACGTTTATTCTGACAAACTGGCGGCACTAAATAATTGGGACTTTATTAAGATGGATATGATTGTTTTGGCCTGGAGCCTTTACAGGGAAAAAATGGTAAAGGCCCTTTAGTTTGGTTGACTGAGATATGTTCAGAGCACAGAGTGGGACATATAGCACACACATAGCACATGAAAGCTGCACTATAAACTTATAGGTGTGTAAACTGGCAGTGCTGCTCTCCTAGATTGAAAACAGTTTGTTTGCATGTGCTGTAGTAAAATGTAGGGTATCACCTTCCAGGTTGTGTCGCATCAGAGTCTCATCTTGTGGTAATATCACCTTTTTAAAATTACTTAACCAACACAATGGCTGAACACTTTATGTCAACATGACTGTTTAGGGAATGGCACAATTGACTTTCCTGAGTTCCTGACCATGATGGCCAGGAAGATGAAAGATACAGACAGCGAGGAGGAAATCAGAGAAGCCTTTAGAGTCTTTGACAAGGTACGTTAAGACTGAGTAGACAGAGTATTGACTTTTACCACTGTACAAAACTAGCATCTGAGTTTTTGTCACACGCATTTGTGTATTTACTCTTTCTTTGTCATAGATATAAGATACCAGCATTTAGAAACAACAAATCGTATTTAGACCCGGTCATGTAATACATTTTTCTGTGTTCAGAACAAAATTGTGTGTGATATTAAGTTTTACTTTCTTTTGACCAGCACTGTTGCGGTTTTGCTGGGTGTCTTTGCTAGTGGTATAATAGTCTCTATACATGCTAGCAAAAATTCAGCAGTAACCTCTAAGTACAGATTAAGCTAAAGAAGTAGTATTGCTGATGGAAAAATTAGTATTTCCTTTCAAGCTGCCATTAGTCTGACTTCCCTTTTCTGTCATTGTCACACTACTTACAGCTCCCTTGGTAAATAAATACAATAACACCAGCTCTTCTGTTGCTGTCTCCAGGATGGTAACGGCTACATCAGTGCCGCAGAGCTACGGCATGTCATGACCAACTTGGGGGAGAAGCTCACTGATGAGGAGGTGGACGAAATGATCCGTGAGGCTGATATTGACGGTGATGGTCAGGTCAACTATGAGGGTGAGGTGTTTGTTTTTTTTAGGTTGCAAACAATCTCACAATGATCCTTGTTAGATTGTGTCAGTGTTTATCACTGCTACACTTTTCATTTAATCATTGTTTCTGTTCTTTCTGCAGAGTTTGTCCAAATGATGACTGCCAAGTGAAAAGAACGCTGAAATTTCTCTCAACGTTGCTTGTCCTCTTAAGATCACTGTCTTTAAGAACCAAAAAGGAACAATTGTCAAATGATAAACTTCCCCCTAAAATAATCTATCTGTAGGATATTGCAATTCGTGCTTCAGCGCATCCAGCTACTTCTAAGGTATCTGTTTAGCAAACACCAACAGAATAATCCCTAGAGAAGTTAACGGACCAAGCTTTAAGAGGGCCGAAGCCCACATATTTCCGACCAAGATTCTGCTGAGTCACCCAGCTCCTGATTAATTCAGAAGAAAGAGCAACGCTGAAAAGGCAGAGGGAGGGCAACCCCTGCTACAGTTCGTTTAGAGAAGACGACTATTTAATTCTTTCCAAATATCCAACAAAGTAAATAGAATCTCTTGCACCACTGACGATTTTCTAAATACTGAATTGAATACCCTTCTTGCATGCACCCTTTCTGTGGCGGTCTCTTGTCACAACAAGGAGGCTGTAATCCCATCAGAAGTAGTGTTCAGATTGTGTACACACTGGAGGTATATACATAACTATATAGCTATATATCTGTAAAATTTGTGTCACTATTGATTATTGCAAGAGCAAATAGATGAGACGTAGGGTGTTTATTGGTGCTCGGTTGCAGTTGAGCGTTCTTCTAGCTTGAAGAGTTCGGACAAGAACTAGAGACTGAAAAGTGCTGAAGGTTTTTTTTTTTTTTTTTTTTCCGTCGTGGCATGTTCTGTCGTCTTGTTTGGAGTTGTGGGCTTTGCCTGCAGCTTTCATCAGAGACAGTAGTGTGTTGTATTTCTTCAGGATGGTTAATGTGAGCGCTGCGGTTAATACATTTGTTCTTCAAACAGATAATCCTGATGATACAATATTGATGTAATGCTTTATAAATGTGTTCTCAAATATTAATGTATTGATGACAAACTTTGGTCACAAAATATATCTATATATATATTAGTGTATCGTAAAGTTTGCATTGCCTGTTGTTGTAGTAAATAACCTGTGACATGTTTTCTCTTTGGTTTTGAAATGTGCCATAATCCAAAAACGCCTCAACCTTCTTGCAAGACTTGTAGTTCATTAGAATATAATAAACCTACTTAATGTAAGAACATAAAAATACATGCAGTTGAACATATTTGCACTTTGGTATAAACAATGTGGATATTAAAAAGAAACCAAATGTCACTGTTGCTGCTGCTATAACAACTCATGTTTCACTCATTTCTTGTCCTGGTTGGTGTCCAATCTACAATTTGTAGTCTGGTGATTCAAACTTCAATCTGTTTGCTGTTTTACTGAACAGAGTACATATACTGTATATTAACAAATACTACTTGTATGGGGGTGATGTGTTCAAACAGGCTATTAGAATGGCACTTTCAGATTTGGGGATGAAAAGGGGCTGAGGCAAAGAATTCAGCTTTAGGTGCAAGGTTGGTTTCAGTGCTACATTTAGGAAGATTAGTTTAGGTATCAGGAATTCTCAAAGCATGAAATAGTGAGGCTTTTCAATTGGTTACCTTTGATTCAGATGTTTGGAAGTATACGGTAAATGGACTGTTAACTTCTGAAGGTCTTTCAAAATGTAAAGATGTGATATATTTTCCATAAATCAATAAATTAACTGAGCTTTACTTCACCTGCATTACCGTGTCATGTTTACTGTCTCTATTTTACACATCTGTTTCTCTTGTTTCAAACCAGTAACCAAAAAAGAATCTGACATACATTTGGACATCTAGAAATAACACTCTAGTAGTGCGCTCTATCCTTTGCCAGTGTCCCTGTGCCAGAAAAGGGCACTAATCTCATCCTGCCTCAGATTGGGTCAGGGCAGGTCACCCTAGTCTGCACTGGAGAAACTATGTCTGGCACAGGGTATATTTAGAGCCTCTTGAGGTTGCTTCGGGAGCTTGGGGTAATCCTCCAGGTCAGCAAGGATCATGACATTTCACCCCTACCCTCTGACTGCAAACCTGCCCCTGCTTTCTCACTAACGAACACATTCAGGAGCTAAAGGGATACTTCTTCCTGGAGCAAGTAGATATGATTGGATGTGTGTCCTCATGCTAATCATGTGGATAAGTAGATAAGATAAATGAATTAAACAGGAGCACACTCAGCAAGACCATAAGAATGACAGAGTGATTATCCCTCTCTGATTATGTAATGGCATCCACTAGATGTATTCGCAGTACTGTAGTGATCTACTTTTAACTTTGTGTTATGTTACTTACTTCTGCTCCACAAAAAGTGAAACAGTACTTCTAGTATTTATTCAGATAACTGTGCATACAAAATGGATAAGTTTGTACAATATGTGCAATGTATATGTTAATTTTATGTAGTAGCAGCAGTAAAGTTAAAGTTAAAGCTAAAAGTAAAGTTAGCTCTGCCTGAACCAATTATGTGGTTTTACATAATGACAACTTTGATATTTAAGCACATTTTGTTGCCATACTTTCACTCTGCTTTCACTTCTCAGAAGCAGCATGTTTATTTGTAGTAGATTATTTTATACTGAAATGGATTCAATACTATAAGTACTAAAGTACGTCTGACTTATAGTGAGTAAAGTAGTAGCATAAAATCAAATCACTTGATTAAGTACATCAAATCTGTACTTACTTCCAGCATTTGATAGAATATAATAGCTTTACCATTCTGTGAAACATGTTACAGTGCCACAGCATTTCCATAACTTCAACACTAGGTGGAGATGTTTCATCAACTTCTAACTCAGGGTCAAGGCAGCGCATAAAGCCTGGTGTGGCTGAGACAGGGAGGAAATGAGACACTAACTGAAAACATCTGAATGAAGAAATGATTTAGTGAGGTTTTAAACTGAGTATGATTAAATGCAACTTGCCTTGGCCAACATGTTCTTCTCAAAATGCAGAAATAAGTCAAAAAATATGTTTTTGTGTGATTGCATCTGTTCTATGTTATGCAAGTGTTTGCTGGGTTGCCCCACTCCCCACTGCCCCTAATTGTGCACACTTTGTAACCTAATCATAAACTATTTGGTTCATTTTCATTTTACCTCAGAGCGAGAGCGCTACGGAGCGAAACTGAACTGTGCAAAGCAAACTCTGGATTAATGTCACTGTTTTATCTATGTCAACAACAATATATTTGTACAGTTAATTTCATGTTTACACACAACCTCTCCCCTTCCAAGAACTAATATTATTATTACTAATTGTTATTATTAGTTGTAATTATCTGATGTCTTCTTCCACTGAAATGATTCACGATCGCATGCTTAGCCACTTTATATATGACCAAAGCAACACTGCAATATCATTTGCATTTTCGTGCAACCTCTACAACTGCTATTGCTGTGAATATTTGCACACTTAGAAGGGCATATTTGTACCTGTTTGCTATGACAATAGAATCAAGATGAAATTCTTGTGTATGGGAGGTTTGTGTACCCCTTGTTTTAGTGCTTCACTGCTGGCTCTGCCCAAATCTCCAATTGGATATCTGCCCCACATAACATAAGATAAGAAAAGACCTTACAAAAGCAGCAGACATTTGCTGGAAACAAACCACTGACACAACCAGGGCAAAACAACTTTTTAGTGTTTTGTGGGAATTTCTCATAAAGGGCACACGGATTAGTATTATTTCACCACTGCATTGAAAACAGATGTTGAACTAATTCTTTATCCAGGGACTGATGCGGTATGGTAATATGTTTTATTTTTATAACATTATGAAGGCCAAGAACTAAACTGAATAATCAGTGGAATGATGGCAGAAGGTTACATTGCGGTACAGTGGGGTGAATGGAGGTGGCAGGATTAGGAATAACAGGAGAGAATGAGCAGGAACTGTGACATCTCTACAAAATTATTGGTAAGAAACTTTCATTACATAGTTGTAATAGTCTTTTGTTCTTGATATTTTCATTATAGCAAAAATTCCTAAATCAACATATTAATCAAATGTTTAACTTGTCAGGATAATAAATTACTTTTTATGATGATAGTACATAAACATAATGACTAGAATGTCACTACATTTCGGTTATTGTTACAACAACTGTTTACACATGATTATAAACAATAATCTGATAAACATAATATCTTCATATCCGTGTACAAAAACCTAAATTTTACCTCTCAAAATTGTGACCTTGCTTTAGTTTATATTTTGTCTGATATGTTTCTCCAAAAATTTGCTATAAGCTAAATGTGAAACAGGAATCACCCTTGAGATGTAAGGAAGATGCAGCATTGGAATGAAGATAAGTTTTATGGAATTTGTCCTCAGACCACCTCCACACTAAATTACTAACACTGAACAAGTGAGTGAAGTCAAATCTTTCAGCTTTAAATTAGAGATTTGACAAAAGTGCGGCATTAACCATTCATTTTATAAACACTGGTGACGACTTAATGAGTTCTTGAAATACATTTCAAGACCTTTTCCAAAATGCAATAACTGAATAAATAAATCTTCAACAAGTGACATAAAATCAGTTGGAATACAAACCGATGTTGATTGGTTAATTGCTGTATTGTATTGTTAAATGAATTTAAAACTCTCTATCACATGAAATGACATTGTTCAGGCAAAGTTTCATTTCAATTCAGGATCAATACAAAAATTTCTATGTATATCAGTCGTTCAGAAAATAAGCAGAAAACAGGAGGCTTGTCTGCAACAGAATGAAAAGGATGGACACAAAACCAGAAACTCAAAGCAGAAGCGTGAATATTACAGTTATGGATAAGAAGGAAGAGAAAAAGAAAGGGGAAAAGGGAGTAAGTAGTGGGAAGTAATGGAAAAAAGATATGAAAGATAAAAATAAACCTTTCTGTGAATGAGAAACAACTTTTCTCTGCTACTCTGCTGCCTTCCTTCCAATAAATGTTTACCTCAGTAATACCAATTAAACGTGTGACTATGTTTTGCATTGTTTTTGTATTGCTTTCGCAACCCATCAGCTGAGGCTGCATAAGTCAGTGCTTGTACTTCCTTAGTGCAGACCCAAGCATGTCAGGTTGCATCAGGAAAAGCATTCTGCATAAAACCTGTGGCAATTGATCAAGGATCAATGGTAGTGTTGACCAACAGGGGACCAGTGGAAACTGTGCTGCTATTGGGCAAAGGAGGAGAAAGAGAAGAGGAAAGTGCATCTGGAGGAAGAAGGAGGGGCGAGTAAAGACAGGAGTGTGGAGGTGAAAGTAGGAACCCTGAATGTAGCCATTTGCCAGGTAAATTATAGAAGAGTGACATGTTGTGTACAAGAGACCAAGTAATGGGGCATTAAAGTGCGGATAGGAAAAGAAATGTTGTAGGTATACTCCTGAAGGAAGAGTATAGCAAGAGTGTATTGTAAGTGAAGAGCGTGTCTTATAGGCTGGTTAGTGTGAAACTGGAAATTAAAGGAGTAATAGTAAATGTCATCAGCACATATACCCCACAGATTGGATGTGAAATAAAAGAGAAAGAATGCTTCTGAGTCGAGTTAGAGGAAATGGTGGAGGTTGGAGCAGCCGTTAATGGCCATGCTGGTTAAGAAAGCCAGTGATGAGGAGGTGGTGGGTGGGTATGGTGTCAAGTAGAGGGACGTGAAGGGGCATTTTACCTTGGCCAGGTTTCTGTTGAGACACACAATGACCAAGAGACACTTAAAGAGTCGTTCTGAGATAGTCATTTAACTCTAACATTGTATTACATGTCAATACATCACTTAAGTACAAGAAACTCCCACAAAGGCGTTTTTGTGATTACAACTAATTACAATAATTACAACATAAATTTTTCTGCCTATACTAAAAAATAAAAAATACCATAAATTATTCTAGTAAAGAAAACCTAAAGGCTTGATTTGTTGTTTTATCTATATTCACTTCTGTGTTCAGAACTATGACAAACATTCACTGAAATATTAACATTACATATGCATGTATCATTATTGATGTTAACATCTGATTGATAAGTACATGTTTGTATGTTCATCATCACAACACTAAGTATTGTGACCAAGTAATCAAGAAGAAATCAGACAACTGCACAGTGTTTCCGCTAAGATCTGAGCCTCCAGTAACTGACTGTTACTACTAAAATTATTAGGAGAAATGAAAACACTACTAAAAGAGGAACACCACTACAAGTTGCCTTCTTCTTCCTGCATGTAAAGAACAAGAACAGGCTGCAATAGTATTAATTTCAGTTTAAGTTCAGTCCTGTTTTATTTTCACTTCATGGTAATGTGGTTCCTGTACTTGTACTTAATGAGAATTCAGTAGAGGTAATGTGTTGTTGTTTTTCATCCCTGGGATATATCATATACCACATATGTATTTGTAATTATCTCAATATGCCTTAAACAAATTATATTATACCACTTGTGGTCTGACCACATGTTAAGGTTTGAGGTAATCCCACTGTAAGAGCTTCTAATGGGAACACTCAAAGCTTGTCCAATCAGCAATTTTCTCTTTTCCAAGTATTAGGTGTCTCATGTGATGATGGTGATGATGATGCATTTCACAAATGCGAGTGCAAGGAAACAGGGAATACTTTTGGACAGGGAAGTTTGTACATGTGTTGGAAGCTATGTGAAGATTGAAAAAAATGAAAATGAAAATTATCTGCATGCTTTCACACATCTGCACATCCAGCAAATAACTGAAGAGATTTGCCAGGTGTTGTGTCGTACTTCATTTTTGGAGTGTTTCAAAATCTTGAAGCCACTTAGATGTTGGAGAGAGGATTTACTGAAGAATATGTAACAACTTAGTTTGAGGTAAACACGGGACTTGAAAGTGCTGCTCTGAGGCACACAGCTGAAAAACCACAGCTGTGTACTTTTGCATATTGCTATTTTGTGTGAATGTTCTTGTTTCAACACCCCTAGATGCATCCTGCATTTGTGCCTAAAGACACACAACATTTGACGTCTGTATAGTATATCTGAGTTTGCCATTGTATTCACTTAGTATGTGGAACATACAGTCTGAACCTACATTCATGTCAGTCAAGGCCTGCTTGGGCAGACAGGATAGCTCCTGAAAAAACATCCCCTATTAGCAGAGAAAACATGTTCAAATTCCATTATGGTTAGAATAACATCAAACACAGTAAGCCAATACAGGCTTAGCTCATTACGTGTATTACAGGTGCCTGTGTATTGTCTGCAGGACTGGGAAAGACCTGTCTGGGTCTGTGTAAATTTCCACTGTACCATGACTGCATCTGTGTATGAGTTAATAATGTCCTATCAGATGATTGTCAGCACAATTTATTTATGTATGTATTTTTAATTTAATTTATATAGAATTAGAAAGAAAAGTGACTAACAGAGAGAGTTATTGTCAGTATATTTTATTTCAGTGTAAATGTATGTTGTCTATTTACATACAGCCCCTCAAGTATTTGAATGACAAGGCCAATTCATTTGTTTTTGTTGTGCTTTGTTGTGTTTTTGTTGAAGACATTTTGGTTTAATATCAAAACATAAATATGAGACAAAAGTTCAGAATTTTACATTGACAACTTAAGAAATATGTAGATGCACATGGACGTAGACAGAACACAATCAAATTAAGAAAATATCTTTATCTATTGATTCAACATTTAGAAAAAATAAACAATGCAAAAAAAGAAAACATAACCAAATACAAGAACATAATGCATGATGCAAATACAGGATTGTGCTCCATAAAGACAAAACACAACCTTGGTTAAACTCTGGTGACTGCCTAATCCAGTCCATGTGTAGATCTACACAG
>OMLM01020355.1:7505-41522 GCA_900302695.1 Helostoma temminkii | reverse complement strand
CATGTGTAGATCTACACAGGGGCAATGTAGATAGTTTCTACTTTATTTTAGGATTTGTTCTCCAGCTTCCTCAACTTCCAATTAGTCCCTCTCAGATTGTTCAATTACTAAAAGCATGTAGTGTTTTTCTTTGTTTGTACAGTCTCGCAGGACACACCTTGGTAAAAAGACTTACCTGTCAGTCGCACGTCTAGTTTGCTCACTTAGAATTTAGGTCAACTGATATCAAGGGTGCTGTCTTTTTGTTCTTTAATGCATCTAAAGGTAGACACCATCAAATAAAATCTGAAACTCTTAAACCTAAATGTCATCAGAGTACAGCAAACACAACTGTACCATTTCAATATAGGGAGCTGTATATGGGACAACAAAGTCAGTGAGGCATAAATTGCAAAAAAATAAATATGTGCTTTTAATGTCTTCTTTGTTTCATGTCTGTTCATGTGTTTATTATTGTATTGCATATATTCTTTAATGTTAAGTCAAATTTGTATTTGTATGAATCCAGGAATTCATGCATGCAAATTTGACACGCACAGCTGGAAAAATGTCCACACTCCATGCTTTCATAGTTATCATTTATTGAAAACACACTGGAAAAATATCGCAATCACACCGAAAAAATGAAAAAACATGAAAAAATATCAAAACCTTTTTTGAGCTCTCTTTCTTGCTCTGCGTCCCTCTCAATACATCTCATCCACCACCATTTCCCCTCTGGTTGAGTTCTTTGTGGAATTTGACCTGCAAAAGTGTGTACAGTGTTGAAAATTCACTCACCACATTACATATATTAACATAGAAACAAATGTGACCTTTTTGGGTGCTTTTTCAAATGTGACCTGAGTTAAACCCATACTTTGTGTTCAGCTCTCTCTATCACTGGTTACATTCTGCTTTCAATTAGTAATGAGAGATTCAGACGAAAACATCCAAGACCAAAATTCCCCGCGCTCCAGAAGTTTCGTAATCTGCCCATGACAGTTTAATGTTAATGCCCAGCCCTCTTCCAGTGAGTTGTGAGTTACGATAAACGCTCATGATCAACTTCTTACTGACACTTGGCCTCTTCCTGAAAATTATCCATTTACATCAATTACGTGTCTTTGTCACAGGTGTTATTCATAGTTCATGGTCACATCAGTGAGCAAAGACTGACCGAATGTCCAAAAGTGCTGTTTTATGGCCACTAAAATGGCTTCAGATTCTTGTCTCGGGCAAGTCCATGATTTACTGACAAAAGAGGTTAGAGGATGATTTATGACACTCCATTCAGTTTATTTTGATTTTATTTGGGGTTTTATTTAAGAAGGAAATAATGCTTATCTCAATAACCATGTCCACCCATCATTTTATCCATAACCCACACATCTATCCCGTTTATACTGTACATACAGTTCATCCATACATCTGGACATCCATCAGAAAGTCCATTCATCCATTCATCCACCCATCAGTCCATCATATATCTGTCTATTCATGTTTTAACCCATTACTGTGTATAATCTATCCACTCTTCTGTTGTGGGTCATCTGTCATTGTCTTCCATCCGTCTATATATTATCATCCACCCATGCATCCATCTAACCCATCCATTTATTCTCCATCCATCCTCATTACTTATCTATCTATTCATGCCTATAATCTACAGCCCATCTATCCATAATCCATTCATTCATCTAACATATTATCATCCATGCATCTTAACTTTGAGTATGTATTTTTCCCGAACTGTGTGAGTGGTCAACCAGGGTCACACCTACTGTATCTGCCTAACAAATTACAACATACACACACAACCAAATACCAGCTGCTTCTTTTGTAAATCACTGCCACTGTATGCTGTTTACCTATCATAGTAAGAACTTGTGCAAATTTACCAAGCGTCTCCTGTTTTGGTCAAGGTGTACAAATGTCTATGTCTGCTGTTTATCTAAAGGCACTAGCCTGGTTTGTTTTATGGGCAGTGCGACTGTAAACACCCTGCATGCCATCCATGTCTGTGCCCTGTGGTAGACAGAGGTCCACTGGGATTGAGGGCCTCAAAAAGGTGAAGTTAAAGCAGAAAGAACAACAAATATCTGCATGCATTTGTTTAACAATATCACAGTGACTGATGTCAGGAAACTACCTTCTCCACAGCTGTACATGAATACCTTCACCTAGTTAGTGTAAAACAAGGAGTGACTTTATAAGTGCTTCATTAACTGAACATTGTAACTATAATGTTATGTTAAATAATTAACAACTTGAAACAAGTGAATACATTTAGTCATGGTCATTTTGTGATGATTTCCTTTTTGCTTCATCTTATTGTAGGTGCCGTTAGGACAAACGATTAAGCACAAGCTGTGTCAGGGATGTGCCATTTTAATATCTATCTATCTATCTATCTATCTATCTATCTATCTATCTATCTATCTATCTATCTATCTATCTATCTATCTATCTATCTATCTATCACCACAGCCACCTGGTTTGATTTTGAAAACCTCGAATCTTGGGCATAGTTTGTTTTTTGTGACATTTGTGTTATAAATAATGGCAGTAAAAGCGGAAATGGTAATTTCCTTTGTGATACTTTGAATGTATTTGCATTTTTCTACAAGGAGCACTATGCTTTGACTGATTCTCAGTCCCCTCAGGCTGAAGTTCATATGCTGACTCTTAGGTAGTACTTAAATCTGCTGTACTACTACTAATAATAACAGAAGTTATAAACCTACTAAAGCTAAAGAAGTGCATGGAAAATCGCACACAGTGTGCAAACATTAGGAACATGAGAACATCATCTGTCAGCAGTGTTGTCAGACATCATGGATAGGATGACAAATGAAAGACATCTGAATATTGCATAATTTCATTTGTTTGGCATGAAGCATAACTTGATCATCTTTCTAACTCAAACTGTGATGTTTACATGTGACTTATCATACTTGTATGTTAGCGTCCATAAAGGATCTGAACACATCTTTCACCAGCATGTACTTGTTGTTGCACCTATCATGTTGTACGAGCACTAATTGTGTTTTCTGAACAGCTTTTCTCAGGTTTCACTTTTGTCTGACACAAGTTGTTCAAATATTTGACAACCTATTCACTATTCCTAATGCTCAAATCAATGCATGCAGCTTGCAGACTGCAAAAGCTTTACCACTCTCTCCACTATGCTGCATGTTCCAGAAGTGAAGCTCAGCTGTCAAGATGCAAAAACAAGCAGGGAAAATGTGCTTTCATTTCAATTTAGTATAAAGTTCAGCAATCCTCCCTTACTTGGTTAAGTTATCCCAAAGGCTGCATGAAATGTAAACCATCCAAGATTAAAGCTGGTCGAAACACTTTCAAAAACCAAGGAGATACTGCCAAACCAAATACAAAAGACTAATTGTTATACTTTTTTCCCCTGACCTCACAAGCCAATACTGAATCAAGTGTCAGAACATCTGTAGCAATGAAAAATCTATGATAATGATTTTGATCTATTGTTTATATAGATTTAAGAATGCATCAGTTTATACTGTCTTAAAAGAAAGTTATGGTTCATCTTTGAAGTATCTGCTTGGAGGTCTTATCTAAACGTGAGAAAAATGTAATCATGAGGTAAGATGTTTATGTGCAGTAACGCTGCTCTGTCTGCTACTGTAACTGAAGGCAGACAGAGCTCTATCTGCTTCTATTACTGGACACGAGTTTATAAACGTGAGGGAAGCTGCTTAAAAAGCGTAGCTTTTTTTTTCATTCTCACCGGAAGACATTCCACTTCAGCAAAGATACCCTAGGGAGACATATAGTTTGGCTAACTATAGCTGCTACTACTGAAATGATCAAATTGACAATGTGCACACAATAAAACTTATACGCCACACACCTTTTCACAGGTCATACATAAATCAAACAAATAAACAAATAAATGAATAAATAAACTTCCATTAAAATGAAAGTACAGAACTGTTGTTTGGTTTTGTGCCACATCAGACAGACAGGTGCTTCCCACACACTAGAGTCCAGGTGAGGGTATTGCATCAAGAAGTTGGCTTCTAAAATACAGTGCAAAAACTTTTTGTTGATAAAAAAATCAATAATCAATCCAAGAAAATCCTCTAATTGACACCAAATATATTCAGTTTAACAAAGTACTAAGTAATTTATCTTCTTTAAACACTATGAAAACATGAATGTAGGTCAATTACCAGCAAGCAAAATACAGCTAAGGTACTTTAATTACTTTAATTACTCCACAAAGCTGTATTTTGAAACAGGGAGAAAATGACCACTGATAATCCATTCTGAACAGCAGGTAGCAGTAAGAACTGAAGTTTTCTTTTTACCTTGTGCCTCGACTTCATATGTCTTCCTCATCTGAATACAACACATTGCTGGTGTCAGCGTTTTTCGGTGCAGCACATCAGGGGGTGGGACTTTACATCGATCCGAACAGAGACTGGGAGGTGCAGAGAGAGAAAGTCAGCGGAGCAGGAGCGGAGTTTAAACAGTCCTTGACTCTGAGCCCGTGAATTCACTGCGCTCCTACCGACGCGTTACCGGCAGCGGCAGGTTTCAACTTCGCATCCTAAAGCGGGCAACGCTTAATATTTTATAAAACAGGGGCCTGAAGTCGTGGAAAAAGAAGTAGCAGAAGAAATAGTAACCTTAAAAGACTTTCGGTGTTTTCCCGGCAGAGCCAGATAAAGGTGAGTGATTATTAGTCACTTAACTAGTTTAAAGTGCACTGCTAAGAGTTTCACAGTCTAAGAAGACAAAATGAGAAGAAGCATGAAGGCTTTGATTAACTTAACATGACCAGCATAACCAGTATCCCTGGTGACATGGTCCTGTGCTAAGGAGAGGTTACCCATCACAGCACTAAGTGAGTTTTTTCTTGTCTTGTTGGTTCCACAGAGATTTCCACCGTGTCTTCAAGGAAAAGAGCCAGACAGAGACGAAGCAGCTCACAAATCATGTTTTAAGTCATCGCAGCAGAATGAGTCTTTCCGCTCATCCTTACCTTCTGTTCTGGCAAATTATGATGTCAAGAGGTCTGGATTGGCTTTTGTTGCCTGGGAATTTCTTAATAACTCCACACTAGACCGGTATATTTCTTATCAGTATGTTAGACATGAACAGAAGCGTGGTTTCAAATGAATCATGTCACCACACTGTCTGCAACGATGTTCTCACTGTGGATGGAGATGGAACACCAACAACAAGCACCATGATGTTTTTGGCTGGCGTGGTGGGAAACCTCCTGGCTCTATTCATCCTCGGAGTTCACCAGAAAAAGCATCGCTCCAGGTCTTCTGTCTTCTGCATCCTGGTGACTGGCCTGGCTCTCACTGACCTGCTTGGCACCTGCCTCCTCAGCCCACCTGTGTTCATCTGCTACGCCCGCAACATGTCTCTGATAGGTTTGGGTGGTAAAAGCCTGTGTAACCTGTTCGGCTTTGCCATGAGTTTCTTCGGCCTGGCACCCATGCTCATCCTGTGCGCCATGGCTGTGGAGCGCTGCCTGGCCATTAGCCATCCTTACTTCTACTCTGTACACATCCGCAGCACTTTTGCCAAATTCACGCTCTTGTTCATTTATGTCTTCTCTGTAGCTTTCTGCCTCCTGCCATTCAGTGGCTATGGCAAATTCAGACAATACTGTCCAGGGACATGGTGCTTCATTGATATGGATGGGACAGGAGATGAGCAGTCAAATTTAGTGCTGGCCTTCTCTCTGTCCTACTCTTCGCTCATGGCACTGCTGATCTTCGCAGTGTTTGTTTGCAATGGTTCAGTGATTGTCAGCCTGTGCCAGATGCACCGAAGCCAGATGATGCGACGCGGCTCAGTTGGATCGACAGGGAGGAGGAGGAGGTTGAGCCTGGCCTGGTTCGGACAGGGGGAAGAGGAGATGGACCACCTAGTGTTGCTGGCACTCATTACTGTCATCTTTGTGGTCTGCTCTCTTCCACTCACTGTAAGTTAACTTTTTTGTTGCCCTTCCTCTACCCTAATCATTGTGGTATCATTGCCAGCATACCGTGATTCACACTGTGCCACTGAATCATTACAGACATGTTATTATCTCATGATTTACTAGATTTCTCCCAGGAAAAGGAGGAAAAAAGCTGACACCCAGATGTGTCATTTATCCAGCTGTTGAAACGTGAGCCAGAATGCTCAGTGAAATTAAGCAGAAGAAAGTTTGTCCTGAGTCAGAAACAGGAAAATGATTTTAGTAAGGATCCATGGTTGAACCTACACCTGCCTAGATGGAATAGATTAATTAGTAGTATAGTAATAACATTAATTCCTTCCTCTTGCTGTGTAATAACTATGTACTCGGCCGACATAGCGACCGTTAATGTTTTTGTGGCTGTGGTATGTGTTTTTGTGAGTCCTGTTGGAGTCTCCTGGGTTGTTTGTGCTACGCTCTGCTGACTCCACTTCTAAAAGGTGTGCCCGACAGTGTAGCCTTTGCCACACAAGACATGCTGTTGTGTTTGTGTTATGCATTTGTCTAGTTACCTCCATATTGCTCCATGTGTGAGAGGAATGTGACAAACCTGACAACCCTGGAGGACTGGTCCAGCCTTGCCTTTGCCAGAGGGCACAGCTCTTCTGGCAGGAGTCCATGGTTAACCAGCCTCCCTTCTGTGCACCTAAACATTATCCAGAGGTGCTGAACAGAGTCAGGGTTGAAAATACATAACAAGCTGGAGGATGTTATTAATGTGAGTTATATTATAAAGGCATGTCTACTTTTATATATTTATGTTAGCCGCCTCTACAGTGGTGGCCTGATGATGAATAGTTTCCAGGAAAACAGCTCATGTTCTCGCTCCTCACCAACTACTCATTGTCTGCATCTGTACTGTTTGTGGTAAGGCTCAAAGGTTTGACTAACAGGCGGTAGATGCAATGCTATTTGCCCAGAATTGAAGCTGTGAATGCCCCAGAAAATTATCAGTGATAATGAAATATCCTTGTCAGCACTACAGGAATATTAAACCCCAACTTTACCACTTGCGTATGAGCTGCGTTCTAACTGTATAGTAACACCTCTTTTTTGTTTCAGTTTCAAAACACAACTACAAAAGTATACTGATCACGTAGACCAATGGAAAATAAATCATAGCTGGCAAGTGTAATTTTGTAACTTCTGCTCTGCTCATCTAAAATAAATCATAATTACTTTACAATTCTAATTTTAGTTTTACTCATCAATATACATAATTTAATCTCCTCTGCCTAAACAGTCTAGAGTTACAAGCCCGATCTGTAGTATGTCATTCTGAATTATTCAAGACTGTATAAAAGTCATGAATGATTTATGTGTCATCGGCAGATGTGTGTGTGTATGTGTGTGTATGTGTGTGTAGTTCTCTGTGTATATGCTTCCGGCTACAAATGTAGAACTGAGACAGTGGTGTATGTGAGTGCCTCTCAGCAGACTTAAGATATTTTCAGACAGTCGCAGCTTCATGATTAACACCGACTAGTTTGCCTGAAGCCTGAATTGTCGGCAGCAAAAGGCTGATTCTGCATTCTACATTGAAAATAAATAGTTTATGTGGCTGTACCGTAGCAACTCATTTTGGGTCTCTTGCAATCTCTCTGTTTTGCTTTGCAAGTATACCAGCTGCTATATTAGTCACTATTCTTACATAAACACAACAGTGCCAACACAAACCCTTCAACACGAGTTTCCGGCCCAAAGCCATTTCAAATAACTGATATACCTTGGAGAGCGATGCTTCAAGCTTTGAACAATGAGTTCTGTCTGCAGTTTGCTCAAAGTCATGATCAACGTCATAGACTATTTACATAATAAGTTACGAGATCCTGTATATGATAAGTGGTTCTTAGAGACAAGAAACATGGCTTTATTTGCTCTGTAAGTTTCCGTGATGTTTCTTCAGTCCAGCAACATCATTTCATGTTCAGGAGACAAAAGTTCAAATTGGTTTGTGCAATCAGATGTGTGGAATTTTTTTGCGGTGGTGTGGGTGTGTGTCCTGAGTTAACGTAATAATTAGGAGGAATCCATTAGCTGCAAATGTTTGTCCTGTTCGATGTTTCCTGAATCATGTTTCCCAGGCTTGTCACATGCCCACCACAGCCTTGGCTGTTTTATATCACCTCCCAATGATTTGAACCTATAGTACAAACAGTGCAATTGCAATAGACAGCTGAAAAAGATAAGGCACCATTAGGCAACAGAAGTTGACATGATGAATAGTGTCTCTGTGAGACAAAGTTTAATTTGTTTGATGTAGCATGAAACATGAGGTCCTTGGTTTGTTCTAGGATGGATTATTGACATATGGTTTGAAATGACTGCTTGCTCAGCTTTTTATAATACAATACAAGATACATATACAGGTGTGGGACTGGACTGAAAGCCTCCTCCCTTTGTATAAGCAAAGACAGAGATCCATTGTGTATGGTTACACCACCAATAAAATTAAGATACATTAAATAAAGTTTATAACATGAAGTATTTTTTATGGACTGACTGAATTAATATTTGCAGATGAGTAATATGAATATAATAATGTGAGATAAAATCAAGAAACAGATGGAATTTTCCCAAAATGATGTGAGGTGAACTGTTGACAACTCCGGCCAGTAGTTTTACAGGTCGTTAAACAAAAATCCTTTTCCAAACCCCTTTAACATTTATTCTGTTCCAACATAAATGCTCCACAAAAATCATATCATAAAACCTCCACAATATTCCATCTTGCAATAGCCCAGAAATCCCAGTCTTCCATATTTGTCTACAAAGCCACATTGACAGATAAAGACAACATGCAGAAAATCAGTAGCTTACTGAGCCAACAAGGGAGAAGCAAAGGTCCAGAGGCAATGTCCAGGTCAGGCAGGTAAACAGGCAGTTGGCCAGAACATTATTGTGTAATACTGCTAAGAGATTAAGCCAGGATTTTCCAGTTATCCCAGCTGATTTTAGCCTTGCATTGGTTGTACGGAAGCTGGTTAAATTAATTTAGTTATTTTAGAGACTTATTCTGGTTAAGCTGGTTAAATTAATTTAGGTTTTTATATTGTTATTTAGAGATTTATACTTTGCAGTCTGCTTTGTATTCAAGAACATTTCCTTACAAAAAAGTAGTATATTTAAAGTTTATTTTATTAAGTTTACTTAAGTATACTTCAAATATAGTAAGTATACTTCTATGTACTTCTAGTATACTTGCTAGTATGCCATTGTAATTAGAAGAAGTATACTAATAGTATATTTGAATGTACTTCTTTTCCGTAAGGCTCCCTTATCTCAGCTATATACATCTGGCTTGACATATCTGCACCTTCTTATTTTTTCTTACTTCTGTTTTTGCTGGTCAGGTGAATTGATTCAGGCTGATCCAACTCAACTGAACCAATTCAGCAGGGGTGATCACAGGAACAAAGATGAATCTTTCTTCAAAAGCAGTCAGAAGTCCTCCATCTTTGTCCTGTTGCCTTTGTTAATAAATGGTCAGTCAGGGACAGATACAGACTGATAGCTTTCTCATTCTAGTGGGAACCACAAAACTACCTTGAGGCCATACGTTGCTGGTCAATACCTTGATCAATAAAGTACTGTGCTCATAACACAAGCTACGTGCAAATTTGTAAGTGCATTTAGTTCTAAATTTCCCCATGATCGTATTATTTAAGCATTACTGACCAAAAGTGTTATGGTGAGCCACAGCAGTCCTGGAGCAGGTGTTGTTTTTAGATGAATGTAGCAGCTGTCATCCAGGGGAGCACTGTGAGACAAATTTGAATCAGTGTTGCTTCATCAAATAAAAGGTTTCCATTAGTGTAACATGTTCGTCAGCAGGCTAACATTGACGTGTGTGTAAGGTTAGATAATGTACGCAAAGAATCATTAACTAAATCGTACTTCCGTCCATTGTTGAGAGGACTCCATACACAACAATGCAAAGCAGTCTTCTTTTCTCCCTATGGTGGTGCAGTCATTTCGTGCAGGATACTGCCATGTTACTAACATATCAGTCAAGTAACCATCTGCGTTATATTTACCTGGAAATCTATATTTGCAATCACAAAATATGTACAACTGCGTGCTCAGCAGAGTGATGTCACAGTCAGGTATTCAGAGGTTACATACTATTTTTGTTCAGACATAGTATTTTTATATTTCAGTTCTATTAAATCTATGGGACTGTGAATGGATCATGATTGCAACTTGGACGAGAGCATGAAGGACTTTGTCTGGACATTGTCTGTCCTCCTCCAGTCCCTCTCTCCGCTGATGCTACCAAATAAGAAGTAAACTAAAGCACACACACAAAAGTACATCATGTTATGTGATTTTGAAAAAACAAAACTGGAAATACCATACCTCTTCCAAGAGCTCTGAGAAAATTAGACAAGAAGAATGGTTGTCGGGAAAAAGGCAAACAACAGCAAGTAGCTCTGAGACATTTACAGTCACAGCGCATCATGCCTCTAAGCTCCTCATAAATCTGGGCTGTCTGACGGAGTGTGTGGAAAGAAACTATGCTGAAACAAATTCATATGGAGTGAAAAGTTAGGTAAAAGAGCATGAAGCAAAACAATTTACTTTAAGATCCAAAGAATTTGATTGTAAGTCATTTATTAACTTCAGGAAATAAGGAACCAGTCAATGGAGCCATGTGAAGGCAAACTCTAGACCAGATCTGCTTTAAAACAACTTTTAATGTTTAAATCTATTCCCTTTAATTATCTACACTATCCAACTCATCCAAGAAAGCCTGGAGCTCTTAAGTCCCATAGCAGGTGTAGTTAAAGCCTGGGGTCAAATGTCACCTAGAAAATACAGAATGACGGGATGAAAATTATTAACACACCCACAATCCCTCTGGGACGAGTTTGCTTTTGCAACAAAATGTGGAACTAATGTTTGAATTCTTTGTAATGTCAACCTATTGTACTATGATCTTTGTAGTATGAGGACTCCACACAGCCTGGGAGTGGTACACTCAGAATAAGAACCATCTTTGTCTCACAATCTGTTATTCTGCATGAAGTGCTGGGAAATAAATTTAATAGTGAACTTTATCCAGGTTTCTGTGTATCAGTAAAGGTGATGCCTCAGTTGCATCAGTTGGCTTTGTGGACTAAACAAACAGGATTCACTTTTAGTTTTTTAATGGATGAACAGTTAATCCCACATTCAGATTATTATGTTGCAACACACATTCATGTGCATGCATGCATTTAATGTGATTGCAAAGGTCACACTGTTTTCTAGTCCTGCCTAGTCAGAAGACAATATAAGTTGTGCAGCTGCTGAAGAAGTTTTTAATGGCTAAGAATGACGAACACGGGGTAAAGACAAATGTGGAGAGCAGATGAGATAGAAAGCACAACATCAACAGCAGAGCTACATGCTACAAGATGCAAGCACCTTAAGTGTTCTCATTAAAGTTATATGTATGAAGACGATTTGAAAAAAGTTCCAAAACTGGTTTTCTAAATGGTGGCAACATATTACGAAAGAGCGATGCAACAGAAACGATATTAAAAATAATCATAAATGAGGAACATTTTAGACATGATTTACAGGAATATTGATTGATCGTGTGACCCAATAATTGTATGGGTATACCTATACCTACACACATATAACACACATATTCGTTTGTGTTGGGGTTGAAATGGGGTGAAAACCATCACCATCGTTTTAGTTTTGGCAACATTGAGTGTCAAGTTCTTTTGAGCTTTGCCAGGTGACCAGTTATTCCACCTGCTCTGTATCTTTGCTGCAGTTGTTGAGATCCACCATCATTGTATATTGAGTTGGCATCATTGTCTATAAACTTGATTATTGTGTTTGAGCTCTGCCTGGCACAGCAGTTGTGAGCCGTCAGAGTTAATAGTGGAGGGCTGGGCACTCAGCTTAACAACGTTGCTCCCAACACATACAAAGGTTTTTGGGGCCATTTGGGGCAACAGCAGAAATAACCTGTAAATTCTGACCTATCATCATTTTTCAAATGGTGTATTAAACTTGAACACTCATTTATTTTGAGTAATGTTTCTGGACAGCTGCGCTATTCACACCCTTTTCACTCTGTTTTACGTCTCCACTGACTCCACTGGTGGAAATATCTGGCTGTTTATTTAGTTGTCAGCTAGAAAACCAAAACAATGAGCTCAAAGATGCTAAAATGTTCCATAGAGCTGAGATCAGCTGCAGAGTCAGGTGATGATTCATTGGTTGGTTCATAACTACGAGTGAATCCTTTTGAACACAAGTAGTAATGTGACTAAATATAAACATATAGGTTATGCTTACATACCCTCACATTTAAATGAGAGATACCACCTCCATTAACATATTGTCTCTTAGTGACTTTCCGTATTTATCAGCAGAAGTTAAAGCAATAAATGTAGCCCTTCTCTTTTCTTTTTTTTTACTCATATTTTGTCATAGGTTTACTGTTACCCTGTGGCAAAATTATTTTGGATGTGGATTGATGCTAAAATGGCAATGACACTGCAACAGTGACCAATATCCTGTTTGTGTGGTTATGCATAATGCATTTTTATGCCTTTTGAATGGTCTCTGTTCACTTCCTGTAAACTGCTTACCACATTTTCCCTGTAGCTACATACCGAAAACATTAATATGGGGGTAAAGCAAGGATGTAGAGAGACCAAGAATGGCAATTGTTACAGTACTGCTGAACTCTCAATAACCCTTTACATTACAGGCCCTTAATTGGGCAGTAATTGCCAAAAATAATTGATGCTATTACTTAAGATCCTTGCAGTCTGGGATTCTCAGAGCCTACGTGTGTTTATGAATAATTGTCACTGTTGGAAGGATTTCCTATCGTTGGTCTTTTATAAATACACAATAAAAAAAATTGGCTCAAATATTTCTTTCATGTGCATTCACACTTAGACAAATATCTTTGAACAACAGCCCAACAGAATTGGCAATGGATGTGTCCACAACAGATGTGTGAGGACATCATTCTTTTCTTTCTCTCCAGTTTTACAAATTACAAACATTTCATTTGTGTATGTAAAACCTGGAGGGTGTTCAGAACCACATTTTCAAATGGAGTGTGTCTGTGCATGGTATGAATTGCGAGAGGAAAGATGTAAACGTGGATAAATCAGGAGAGTATTACACACAAATTTAGACACATGTCAGTGAAGACTGCTTAATCTCTGTTATTGTTTTTCAAAATTGGACACATTTGAGATAGACTGACAACTTGTTCAAAAAGGGACACATCTTTAATTCCTGTTGTAATGAGGCAAACATCTCTGTTTGGTGGGAGCAACAAATAATTAAAGTTACTATGGGAGCATAATATCATGCACACATTTTCCCCGTAAAATCTGCAGAAACCCTCTTTGTTGCCCACGTACAAGAGTTGTAGGCTGTTCTGTTCAGGAGAAGAGCAGAACAAATCTGGCTTCTCCAGTTAATGTGTGCCTCCGGCTTCATTTGTTTAGTTACTCTTGTTCTTGAACGTGAACTGAACAGTGGGCTCACTGCCAGCAGCTGTTGTTTGGTGCATGCTGTGAGTTATGTCGTCTTCCTCAGGATGCTTCTATATTAAAATACTTTTAATCATTGCTTCTACTAAATGAAGATTCTTTTATTCAATATTTCAACACACCACAATGCGTATTTATTTTTGTCAGTTTGTAAGCATAAAAAGTACAAGATCAGCGTGACAACAATACACTGTATGTAAAATTCATCACAAGGTGTCTGAGTAACATTGCCACCACACTGACAAACTACAAAGATTAACCAGAGGACCTTAATTGCAGGAAGGAAACATTTTAAATGTCTGCACAGAACAACAAATGCACAGCAAATGCTATTTTCCATTTGGAAATTTTGGATTCAAACTAACATTTTAGTGTTTGTTGTTCTTACATAATTTTGCTGTTGTCATTTGATCAACAAAGTCTCTCCTGGAGTGTTTGTTAAGAAGAACCTGTTTAACAAGGTGATTACATTTATATTACAATATTAATGACTTAATGGTTTCACTGACTATGGAGATAATCATTAGATGAGTAGATCCAGTCAGAGCCATGCAGGTTTTGGATGTCTCTCCTTTGCCCTCTAGCACTGGATGAGGAAATGTGTCTTTCCTGTCTGTGTTGATTTGTGTATAATAGGGTTAATTCAATATTTCCAAACTTAGAAAGCAACGCACTCCCACAGTATTTTCATTCTTAGTGTTGTGCGCATGTGTCTAAATGGACTTATTGGAGAGACTGGTTAGAATATTCACAGTAGTTGCCAAGATATACAAAAAAATATCAACATATCTTTGTCACACAGAGTTTTCTCTTTGCACAATCACATTATTTTGTGCTCTCTATATTTATCTTCTTTTCTAACATGTGGGGCCACAGTTATTTATCTATCCATTAGCACCTTCATTGTTCACACAACAGTGAAATGGGCTCCACACCCACGTACTGTAAATGGTTTCTCAACCTGTGACTTGAAGGGCAGAGACAGATATATTGATACTTGTTGTTATCGGGGTATTCTTTACACATTTTTAAAATCAAAAACTATGTCCATTAATTTATGGACATAGTATAATTTTAATATTCCCTGTTCAATTCACACATAATAACATACCAAACTAAAATTGACTACTTTAAATGAACACTTTTACAAAGAAGAGTTTTGATTAAACATTGACATATATGCTACCTTTGCGTTTTTTTTAATGATTTCTTTGTTATTATAAAATAACAAAGAGGGATAAAGGGTTTGAATAGTATTAACATGATAACATGATAGCTTATGTAACAAATCAGGCCATTTTACCAATAGGAAACGGATCCAAAATTACTAAGGCCTTCAAACACACAAACATATTAACTTAATAATCACATCTCTAGGGAAGAGACTGGAAAATGTGTTTATTTTCCTATGTCACCTTGTCAACAGTCTCAGAAAGCATATTACCTAATGAAAAAACCCTCTCATCAAACAGACTATAAGTAAAGCAGAATGTGTCCAATTTCTCATGTTGTGCTAAGGAAAAATGTGAGAAAAGCAAAACAGCTGACTTTGAGTTCAATAAAAACCTAATGTCGTGAAACACTCAGTGACTCCAAGAAACATTTGAGTCATTAGAATGATTCTCAGATCTTCATAAGAAGAAATATATACCACAAAGTGAACACACCCATATAGCCGTTAACAAAAAATAAAATGTTATTTTTTAAAGGAAGTGTCGATACTTGGGGTTTTCTGTCATGACATAAATATTCCTCTTTCTCTTCCTTGAAGTTGACTTTGATGCCAGATGAACTTGTGTATTTTCCAACTAATCGTTGCCAGTTCTTTGGACTGGTTGGGTGTTCACTTTTTACAACTGGTAAACAAATGTATTAAACACTCATCTGACTGGTTACATGTGACATTGCATTATGAATCACTAAGTTTTCACTTTCAATAGGGATTTTCCTTTTATACATTTTACAATTTTGGGGAATAGGCATCAGGAAATATTTTTTGTGTTACAAAATGTTCTTGTGCTTTGAATGTAACCTTTGCCTTCTCAGACAGTAAACTCAGACAACAGGGACTAAACAGCTTCAACAAGATAATTACAACCAGACGGCCAGTGTAGATTCTGTGGTTCTGGATTTAGGGCCCAGTGAAACCTAAGTGATGTTTATTATTGTACAGAACTAAGAAATACTTGATGGGAATAAGTTCTCTGCCTCTCCTCTGTTCTCAGATAGTCCCTCATGGCCCTAAAAATACCTTCAGTAACATTGTTACAGTATGTCACATAGCTTGATATTTGGCTTTGGATTAAACACATTATGTGAAGTCTGACAAATGTCAGCTCCCCAGATGCATTATTTAAAATCTATTTTTATTTTTACTTATGGAAGCAGGAGTATTAACTAGTACTATAACCAGCTCTGTACACGTATTAGAGAGGTATTGACCTGGTGTATTACAGCTTTTCCTATAATTGTGAAAATTTGCATATACTATTAATACTTAAAAGTAATATTGTTATTTATATTCACAGAAGTAAGTATAAATAACCATAAGATGTGTGTTTGAGAGTTTGCCATAGATGCCCTTTTGTCTTTGCTGATCACCAGCTGACCCACCTAACTAACACAGATTTCATCGCCCCCGCTGCCCTGTAGGAAAAAATAAATATGTTAAAATATACTTAAATACACTTAATCAAATATTAACATTAGAATACAAACTTTGTTTATGTTGTTGTTTGTTTAACATGTCACATTTGACAGACATTGTGATTGTCTTTAACTCACACCAGCAGCATGATTAGGAAATAGGTTTGCTAATGCGGTCTGTATTTTTGTTAGCTTGATTGTATATTTAACATTTACCCACATTTATGAAATATTTATTAATGAAACATTGCTAGTGCAGTGTTTCATTGTGTGTTCAAGAAAAAAAACAGCATATTCTGACACTGCTGTTATATCATTTCATGTTAGATTAATAAAGTGCATTGTGCCATGTTTGTCTTTGAAATCACTACAACAAAACAAAAACATCCACAGGCTGCATGCTGTGATGACAGATTTATTTGGCTCTGATTGTTTTTCAGTCACTCTGGAAAAGTCATAAAACTGCAGGCCTCCAGTGTGTGTCAGGACTCCTTTTTGTGTGTCTCTGTGTCTAATGTACTGCTGCTGCTGTTATGTCCTCTTACGGTTAAGTATTTAGTTCTCTTTGCTTAAATGCCAAAGAAAATTACCTGGAATATAAAAAATAGCTTGTACCGGTATTTTTATGGCAGTTGTTCTCTGTTAATTGAAATGAGATATCTACCATAGATGATTCATTTAGTGACAGCGTTGTTTTTCTGTTTATAAGTTCAATTCAAATTGAAAACTGAAATTAAAACATTCTGCTGATTAATGTGGTGTGAGAGATAAAATAAATCATGTTTTACTTTAGAAAAACCGCATTATATTTGTGTTATCTTAACTAGACTGACCTCAACCAATCATGTTGCATTTAAATTTAAAAGCAAGTTCCATAAAGACATGGGTGAGCTAGTTTGGTGTGGAGAAACTTGACTTGCCTCCACCTCCACCCGACAGAACACCTTTGGGATGAATTAGAGTGGAGACTGAGAAACATGCCTTCTCATCACTATTGAGCACAATGAATATCTAACACGTCACCACTGCATTAATGTTAAATGATGCAGATGTTAGCTTTGAGTACCTAAAACATATCCAAGCTGCAAATAGGTCCAGAATAGATACAGGTCTCTTGCAGAAAAGAGAAACTGTGGTAAATGCTTTTAGCAGCCTCTGTCTGTTAAGACAGCTACAAGTTTCAACCGCGTGGCTAGAGAGTTCTTATCAGGTATTGACACATGCCTCACCAGCCACACTTAACTCAGTTGTGACAGGAAGGGGGATTTCACCCTTTCACAGTTGCTTCCACTTCCTCTTTGGTGTTGCTACTGTATGTTTTGTCAGCAGTTTTATTGTGAAGCAAAAAACAACTCCTGACAGCTCCTCATTCCACAAATGTGCAAAGGTTTACTCATCACAGAGCTCACAGTGATGAATTTAATTCTTTAACATACATTACTCATGGATGATTATAGATTCTGAAGGCAAAAGCCTTTTTCGTTTATCTGTGCTCATTTTTCTTCCCTGGATAGTAGGGCTTGACCCAAATATCTGGATATTCTTCATTGCACACATGTAGGTATTCAGTTTTCAGTATGTGGAAATACATAGGCTATACCTCAGCTTGGGAGCCTAACATCAACAACAGTGAACGTGGAACACCATGATAAGAGAATAAGCTGAGTGCCAAACATGTCATTTAAAACTGGCCTTGTTTTAAAGTGGCACAAGTAGCATGAATGGAAATGGAGAGACATAACAAAGTCCCTTGTGGCCCACTTGCATGGTGGAAGCAAAACAGTGGCCCAAACAGTGTCCACAAACATTTACCTGAGAATGTGGACAAACTAATTTTCCTTGCACATAACAGGAAGAGTGTAGAGGTTTATGGATTTGCAATATGATTATAAATTAATTGGTTTATTTCATTTGAAAGAAACTGATAATTTGTTTATACAAACTGAATATCCGTATCTTGTGTACGGATATTCAGTCCATGTAAATTGGATATTCAATAAAACAGATATTACAGATATTCAATAATAGAAGCAAAGCTCTAGAGCCCAAAAACTGGGATTTGGAACAACTGTACTGGATAGCTTGCCAGTCTGAGCTGTTATGAATTTTTTCCTAGTGGAGTGCTTTTTAAAATCACACCTTTATCTGGATAGACTGTTGAGGAAGATGCTGTTGAAATAGTGTTTAAATCCAAGAAAATGAAGACTAACCAAATGAGTCAAATGTTTAGATGCCACAGATATAGGTAAAATAGCTCCTTAGCACGCGCCCACACTATTTCCTTTCTATCTTTAACTTTCTATCTCTGATGATACAAACCTCCTCCTCGGTAGCATAACATCAGATTGTGGAGGAGTGAAATTTCCCTCATTATGCTGTATTCTGCTAAGCTTTACATTACATGTCTGAACAGTATGAGTCATTACCAGAATTCACTGAGGTCTTTCAGTGCCTGAATGTAGGACAGAGCTCTGTATGGTGCTGTAGATGTGTATTAGATTAGTTTCTTACCCAGGCCTGCATCTGCTGCAAACATCTGACGCAGAAAATGCCAAATAGTTGAGCAGAGTGTGAGAAATTAAGGTTGTGCATGGAAACCCAATCAATTCAATGTCCTTTAGCAGGAGCAAAATGTTATAGGGGATGTACACTATACACACAAGTGCATAGCAGTGTTGACCTTTCTCCGAACTGAAAATACTATAAAGATAGAACAGAAGTACAGTGGAATGACTGAGTCAACAGTGAGGTATGAAGTCAAATGACAACTTGACATCAGTTGAGATGCTGTATACAGTTAAGCTCAAATCTAAAAAAAACAATAGTCAGTCTCACAAACACTAAAAACATGACTCTTAAAAGTGGGATGTATCCACCCTTCCTCTGTGGTAAGCACATTCTTGCATCATAGTGAAGTTGCCAGATTGTATACCATTGCGCTTGTAAAAAAGGCAGAGCAAAAGAAAATGTGTGGTTAACCTAAGTGTATCTGGCAACACAAGGTATAGTAAGTGACACTGCACAGAAATATATGATGGTATGAACTTACACAGAAACCTGCGGCAGCCTTACACTCGGGGGCTGGTGGTAAAAAATTTCTGCACATTCCTCACAGGACATAAACATGACTCCATGAGTCCATTTAAATGCACTTAAGTAACCAGATTACAGTCGGCTTCCTCCAGTCAGCTGATTTCTTAACTGCCATGTAAATGGGAAACCCTGTCTCCTTAATCGAGGCGGGAGATTAGAGAAACATGATTTTTTCACATAGATTTCTCTTTGTCATGTTTTTACTCAGCTTTTTACAAGAGCACCTGTGCATGACAAAAGGCTGAAGAGTAGCGCAGTGGAGCCTCAGAGATCATTACACTGTGCAATGTCGCTGTGTTAGCAAATATTTTTAAATTCAGACAGTCTGCAATGTGGGAATGAGTTACCAAGTTTCTCTGAGCAACCTGGTTACCTTAGTGCATGTAAACACAGTTCAAGTTAGCTTAATCTGTAAATAAGCAACTGATTGGCTATCATGTTCACTATATCAACTTAATAGGTGATATTATATCAGTGCTGTATGTATGTGTTGTATGTGTTGCTTGTTGCTTTCAAGTGACCAAAATAATCTGTTATTAGCAGTTTCAACACATGGAAGATTGACATGCAATCAAATCAACCATCAAACAAAAAAATCCATCATCAATCATAACAATTAAGTGGATTTTCCAAGACTACTTGAGATATTTTTTTAAAGACTTGTGTAGCGGCTACAACATTTCTCTCTTCCTCCTCACTTGCTACTGTAAATAGTCCTGTCTGAAAGGCCTGTAGGCTCCATGTAATGATCCTGTAGTGAAACAGGAGCATGAAGAAACACTTGGAAAGAGTCCTCCAGGACCACAAGATGGAAAATAATGGGTAGACATCCATTACGTGGTCTGTTTCCTGAAAGACGCAGTAATCATCAGCTGTCAAATAGCATCTTATCTGTCTCTGCGTGTATGTACCCATTTACACCAGGGAAGCTAGGCCTGGATACATGACGATTCTCAGTGAGCAGCATATCATAGTACCACCGAAGGTAAGATGATTGATGATGAGCTGAAATGGTTCCATTAATGAATTTGTCGATATACAGAGATTTAATCTGCATCCATCGGATAAATGCCAAAGCACTCAAGCTTCTTAATTGTTAAAATATGCTGCATTTCCTTCTCAAATCAGATACTAAACTAAATATATTTATATTCTGTATTTATGCATTTATATAGTACATATGTGAACAAACTTGCTTTTGCAGTACAAGCATGCTTAAAGTATGTTAGTTCAAAGCATTTCTGCACTGGCACGATTCTCTGCTCTCTTAAATAATCGTCGCAATCCTTGCTGGCTGCATACCCTTTCTGGTTTGCTCTTTAAAGACTGATACATTAATATACTCCTGTTTAAGGAGAGCCTGACATGTCATCAGTTTTGGCCCCACAGCCTGCAGTGCTTAAAGAAGACAGCTAGTGATTTGTGTCCCTCTCTGTAGAGCTTTGGAGGACCATAAGAGGCAGGGTGGCAAGCAGGAACACAGGCACGACTGAGGGTGGTAATGTTGTGTGAGACAGCAGGGGCAAGGATGATGGCGGAGCAAATGAGGATTCATGTCTGTTCGAAATTTTTTTGGCAACAGTGCATGATGAATAGTTGTAGGATAACTGCATGTTGACACATTTGTCATTGCTACTGTTAGTGCATTTTATGCCAGTACACTTGAGATTCATTTTTTCTAGCATAGGTCGGTTTCTTGGTTATAAGCCAAGATACTATAGTCAGTGGTGTTGTGTTTCATGTGGAATCCAGAGGAAAACGTTACTACTGAAAGTGGGAACTGAAACTCTGTTCCAAATTACAACAGAATTCAGAATGGAAAGTACCGGATACCCATAATTGAACTCATAACCAATGCTATGCATGCCATGATCAACATCTGCAAAGTAACTAAACCTGTCAGGAGTAGAGTAAACAATATGTCCCTCTCAACTACAGTGAAGCAAAAGTAAAAGTAATGCGAAATATAAAGGCTTCACTATAGTATTAATACCTATAATCTGTTCTTTAACTGTACTTTAAATGTACTTCTCACCTCTGCTAATGTCTCAAAGCAGAGAGAGCAGGAAGATTACAGCTTTAGTAGCTGCTGCACTGAGATTTTTTGTTTTAACATTTTAGGTTTTTTAACCATATTGGAATCGAAACAAGGATAAGGATAAGGTCTCTGCTGCTCAGAGACTAAACTGTAACTTCTCATTTAAGGTTCATTTTAGTTTTTTATTATGGCCGTATTTATACGTTTTCCGTCCACTAATGGCCACATTTTTGACAATTTTTAAACCTAATATAGTGGATGGCTCTTATTTTCATTTGATCTGCTGCCTTAGATATCAGGGTAAAACTCCAAATAGTTTTTGTAATAATTTTGCATCCCAAAATTACACCACACAAAGTGTAGTTCTGAAAATAGCTGACTACTAAAGGTACTGTACTTGTAGTAATACCCAGATTTAACTGTTGCATAGTTAACTGAGCCAGTTGACAAAGCTAACTTGAAAAATGTTAATGTTAACATATTATACTGTATATGATCACTATAAAATCCTTAAGATTCTGTATTGTAGATTTATAGTTCCTTAGATGACACCCTACTTTAGAGATATTTATAAGCTGTTAGACATTTTGAATTTACTGATAATCATCATATGACTATCGTAAGTGACCATGAAACAAGAACAAGAACTTGAACTTCTGTTCAGATTGTAAAATGTTTAGCTGGTTTCTAATTGTGGAGTCTCAATTACCTGGTAAAACTATGAATGCACGACTGTATACTGTATGAATTAATTCAATGTATTTGTCTGTGAGTGTTTATTTTAAACCTTTAAAACATTATCCTTTCTCCTCATTTATTAAGCCTGTGAAATCATTAACAATCCAACTGTAATACTGCATGTGGCAACAAAGGTTGTGCAATTTAAGAGTTCACAACCTCAAACACGGATTGCTTCCTATAAAACATCTGGATGCTGGTTTGTTCCACTGTGCTGTGACACATCTAACATGACAATGTAGTTCCGGGGTTTTGAAAATAGTTTTGCCATTGAGCTCAATGTATTACAAGCATCACGAGATGACTGCTGTTGTGTTGGGTGTGCAGTCACTGGCTGTGTCTTTGTCGTGGGTGTATCTGTAGATCAGTGTCAACGACCACATCCGTGTGAAAAGTCACACACAGCCAGTCAAGGAGCATGGAGAGACCATAGTACGCACTGTACCTGGTCCCTCTGATAGTCTGGTTGGCCTGGCTGTGGACTTGCTCATTCTGGTCCCCCACACTCAGTCCCTAGCTTATTAGTTTTCAATCCAGGCCATAGCAACAGGGAAACATTTACACAAATGCACAAAAGCACTCAATCAGCGCAAGTCATTAATTAGACCACTGTTTGCTGGATATTTCATGAAGGAAATGGTGAATTGTTGACAGAGGTAGAGGAGAGAGGTGACAAAGAAGTTTCCTGAGCCAGCTGCTGCTTCTTTCTCTCTGCCCAGGGTTAAAAAGCAGCCATCTGTGGTCTATGCTGCCTTTCTGCAGTCTGTCAGGTCAATACAGAAAAAAAAGTTGTGGTTTTGTCATATAACATTGTTTACATCTGTATTCAGGACACTTTGAAAATTGTGTGCTCAGACCAAACATGTTTTATTGGTATAAAGAGATGGATGTTGACATTTCGAAACTCTTGCCACAACGATATGAACCACAGTCGCACCAAACACACGCCATGTTTTTTTCATGCCATTTAAACCAAAGTGACTCCATTATGCTCTGCTTTTATAAGAAGCTTAATCTTAGGAATGCAAAAACCTAATTCGGTGAACGTTACTTCTTGATATTATTGATAAATGTGTGCATTTTTGATTGAAACTAAAACCTATTGAGTTAATAATTATAGTTATAATAATTAGTTAATAATTTTTTTAAAGTGTATCAAGCAAATGTTTAATATTTAATATTTTGATTAGTGCTTGAAAAAATAAATCACATAATAACCAGTTTCACTTCAACACAACACTAAAGATACTTCAACAAAACCTAAGCTAAATAATGAACAGTAATAAAAAAAAGGCGTGAGAATGGTGAGCAGAGAAGACACAGCAGTACACTTCTACATCAGTTTAGACAGATGGTGAAGAAATAAGAGAAGAGGATGTTGATCAAGACACGGAACTGTCCTGACTGGTGTAGTAAAACTACAGACAAAAGTGCATGATGAGCAGTTTCTAGTGAGGGAGCACGAAGCAAGTTTCTCCTGTAAAGAAAACATTTATGCTTCCTATATATTATAAGTGTACTTTCTATTTACTTTTATGTACTTATCAAAGGTATACTAGACAACGTAGTGTTTGAGTATACTTGCTGTAAACTGACAAGTGTATGGTAAAGGAATATGGAAGGTATATGGAAAACAGCTGTTAAGGTTATAAATTAATAATTTCTCACAAATTGTTGTGTGTCATGGTGTTTTGCCTTTTAAACAGACTAGATATGGTCGGTAATTAATAGCTGCGTTATAAACATATTACCGGTAGTAAGAAGGGAGAGCAGTCAGTAACAGCTGCCTCTCAGTAAATTTAGACTTAAAAGTTTTACTTCCACAATTACACAGCCGTCAGTTCATCATCATGACAGGAAGTCCCGCTGCTTGGAAACAATTAACAAGTATTCCGAAGTGCACGTTAATCAACTGTGACGGAGGATAAAGTATATTTAGATAGATCGTATACTATCATTACATCAAAGTCTATAAACAAACAAACAAAGTCTGTTTGTAGTATACTTCATGTACACTTCTAAAAATTAAAAAGTGGGCCTAATTAGTCCCAAGAGGTATTACAATAGTATATTTGCAAGTACACTAGAAGTACATAGACATAAGTATGTTTATCATACTTGAAGTATACTTGAAGTATACAGAAGAAATTAACTTTAAGTATACTTCTTTTTTTCAGGCTATATTTGCAACCTCAGAATAGTAAAGACTGTGTCTAACTCCAAATTTCTCTCTTCAGGTTGCAGGATTTATAAACGCAATTCAACCATTTTGCGGTGACACAGAGAACCTAACAGCTTTCCGCTTCTACGCTTTCAACCCCATTGCGGATCCCTTGATCTTCATCATCTGCCGCAAGTCTGTGTTTCGCCACCTTTACTCTCTGTTGAGCTGCCGCTTTAGCAGAGGAGCTGTGAAGACGACAGCACACCGTGCTCTCTCTTTACCCCTTGACAGTAATCACATACAGCACAACTCCCAAGATGTGACAGTTTTACAGGCCAACATGTTCTCCAATTTACCTCTTTGACCCAAAGGATACTCTCGGTGTGTGGGATGACTGCAGGAGAGGATTTCATGTCTGAAAAACATTGAGAAAATTTGTCAAATGGAAGTTTAACATTTGCATACCAGACTCACCATTTTAAGGCACAAAGACAAAGAAATATCTGCCACAGTGGAAATCTTCTGTGGCTGTTTTTTGAACTTTGGAAAAAATGATTGCACTAGATTTGAACTTACACTGACTGATGGAAACAGTTGCAGAGTTCTTGTTGTGCCATGAAACAAAAACAGCACTGTAGCCTAACTGCAACAGCACTAATAAATGCATCAAAATGTGTCATGAAAGACATGAATGTGTAAAATATGAATACTGTAAAATGACACAAAACAGTATTTACTCGGGTAAAGCTATGTTATTGGGTGTATACTGTCTACAGCCAGTTAGCTCGTTATTAGTAAATGCCTTGTCCACTTCTGTCTATGACATTAGATCCAGTTCACACTGACATGAAGATGGCGCAAGTCTATATCAAGAATTGCCACTACTGTGGTTTGTCACTATCACTTTTCTGTCACTGTCTTGAAAATTTCATATTGATGACACGTTCCAGAGATGCATTTCTCAGAAGAGGTACAATATAAACTGAACTGTTATATCAGGCCTTGATGTCAACTAATTCATTATGCCTTATCAAGACTAAAAGTAAGGCTTTTGTGTAAAGTAATTGGCACAGTGATGCTTTGTCCTAAATGCTAGCATCTGCATGCAAGTATTAACTATATATTTACATATCACAAAACCAAAAGACAACTGAGAATGAATGTTTTGCAGGTTAACCAAAACTGGGAAATTCATAGTAAATTCAAAGTTAAGGGGTCAGCAAAGTTAGCTCAGTTCATCCCTTTTGCACCACAGGTAGCGGCACCAAATTTTATGTTATCCATAAATACATGTTATTCAAAACCACATTGTGGTTACATAAAACCAGAAGTCATAAGAGCTTTTAGACTTCATTGTCTAGGGTAAGACTTCATGCCCATCCATTTGATGAGAAATTTCTGGACAAAGTGGTTCCATCTCTAACTACTAGTGTGGCTAATGAATTAGTCTTAAGTTTGGATTAGCTATTTATTAACTGTAAAGTGCGACTGTGCTTTGCATCATACCCATGAATATTGTCTCCTCCTATTAGTAAGTACTTCTCTGACTCATACTGCTGCTTGGTATTTTTACATATTAAATAAGCCATGTGTGTTTCATGAAAGATGTCATCAATACCACCCACATTTCCTCCTGTAGCATAGACTACTATTACTATAAACTGACATGAATGTGAACATGTAATGTGCAGTGTGTACTGATCAATTTGAGTCTTGTCTTTCCAGTCATTGTGGTGAGTTCAAAATGGAGCTGTACCTGCCGTAAAACTTATCAAAGCACTCAAGTATTGTATTAGTGCTTATAAGTAGTTACTTTATCTCAAAGGGTTAAAATGAAGTTAAACCTGCCTTGTGTGAAGTTTAACCCTAATCCTCTGTCAATAAACCAACCAGTCTGTGAGCTGAGTTCATCAAGTTTTAAAGGCGGCTTTAGTCTCAAACCAGCCTTCAGTCCTGTTCCTGTCCAGCCAGTGATGACATTGTATTGCATGAACATTGGATTCCACCTCACTTATTTCTAAGCTATATATATAATGATTGTGAATATTCCTAAAGAGCATCTCGCTTTAAAAAAAACACCATACTGCTGCATAATGCACTGTGAGATTTTGTGAGTTTTATTGTTTTTGTTGTGACCTTATGCCTTTACACTGATCTATTTTGTTGTGTATCTTTTATGGTTTGGTTTATGCAGAGATACAGGGATAACGGAAGTGGTGATTGGAGTTTAGTTTTTTTGTTTTGGGTAACGTTGCACATTCACTTTGTGCTTTGATGATCAGTCATGCATGGCCTGATGTGAGTCATACACTTTACCACTTGCACATTTTTTCCTTTCAGGGTAATTATTTGAGACTTATATCTATTCAAAATCAAAAGAATACAGAAGAATAGTATTCATTATATGGTACACATTTTATTCATGTGAAATAAAATATGGAAGAAAAACTGTGCCACAACTTTGTGCTTAGTTATGAAAATTCTTTACTTTACATTAACGTTTATTAACATTGCAGTGATTTTTGTTCAAGTCTGAGGTTCTATTTTTATGTTCACCACTAGAGAAAAAATAGCACAACATTTTGGAGGGCATTGGATGAAATATCTTATTTTTATAGGTGAAATACTTTTCTGAAATGTTTTTGTTATGAATCAACTAACACCTTTAGCAATAACAAATCATCTGGAAGCCTGGACAAACAGAGGTGGATTTAAACTGTAGTGGGAATACACAGCCAAAAACTGTAATTTCATAGAGTAGGAAGTCAAAGCATGTACATTTTTAAAATTTGACATGTTTACAAACAGTCGCAGATATGATTCATACTGATATAAAGTTAGTGGGAATACTGGGAGATGAAATATTTACATCTGAAAAAGCTAGTTTATGTTGGAAATAGAGCTCACTCCAAATAAAGACATGCGACATTAGCAATAGTAAAGTAATTCAGTAGATGAATTATGATAGACTATTTTGTAAACAGTGCAGTTTTTGTATAAATATAGGTTTTCATCCTTCATAGAAACTTGGACAGAAGAGCAGTGACTGGGACTATAGCACCACTATGTGGTTGACTATTGCTTCTCGATAGGCAGTCACTCATCAGTGACAGTATAAAGTGGCAAAAAGATTTATGCCAATAATTAAGGGTGCCTCAAATCAATGTGAGCTTTTATTTGCTTCCCAGACTTCAGTTGCTTCACATGCAAAAGTAATGTGGTTTATTGTGACAGCTGCTCACACTAGTTACTGATCAATTGCTACATCAGTCCAGCTGGTTATTGCTTTGTTCATAACACAGGACACATTTTAAATGTGTTTCCCCAAATGTATTAAAAATGAAAAACCATTTACACAAAGATTCATTCTTTGCTGTGATGCCCCAAACAGAGGTCAGTCTCTTCATGTGTGCCTATGCACTTAACCATCCACTAGTGGCAAACTGATTTTAATGAATTTGACTTCGTTTAGAAAGGCACACACCTGTATATAAATATTCAACATAATTTACATTGCATGTCTGGACAGAAACTCAGACATGAAGCATGGCATGTTGCAGCAACACCACAATAAAACCATTTCTAAAGTTAGATAAAAACCTACTCCCATATTGTGACTAAAACCACAAAGGACCAGAAATGGCAGTTGCGAATATAACCTGCAGGTTACAGCCACAGCAGTAGACTACTGTCCACAAAGTTCAAACATTAAATTGATCGCTGCTGCTCATTATTTCAGTATAGATATAAAACAAGATTAGAAACTTCTATTGAAAGTTTTTTATTCTCATCCTCTCAACCCAACAATGGACAGACTCTGAATTTAATGATTGGAGTTCAGACAAGACAGATGTGAGAACCTGCTGGATCAGGTCAGCAGTTCTATCACATTTTACTCTGAGTAATAGGCAAATGACAGCAAACAGACTGGGGCAGTGTCACCCTGAAGCACAACAATGACCTAAAGCAAACAGGCAAGACAACCTATGACTTAAACCCTGTAGAAGATCCATAGACCTGAAGATGGCAGATCACACTCACATCCAATTTGACAGAGCTGATCTGCCAGGAACAATCTGAAAAACTGCCCAAATCCAAGTGGAAAATATCTGTGGAGTCTTACATCTGTAACAGCTGGCAAATTTTCTACAATGTGCTGAATCAAGGGTCTTAATGTATTTACTTGATAAAGACATGCATTCCTAACAAAATGATTCCACACATAACAAATTCATTATTTTATTTTTACTCTGAGCACTCAGGAAAAAAAAAAAAAAATTGAACATTTGAGAAAACTCCATATCCTTGTACCTAAATATTCATGACACCACAGAGACACTTTACTAGTAGCCTTCCTGTCTAAAATTTAATGACCAATGCTTCATGGGGCTGTAGTCCCAGAGTGTACAGAGATGTCGACCCCATGCGGTCCATTCCTGTGCTGGTCACAAACACTCCTTCCTTGGGCAGGCCCAAGGACCAGGCAGGATCCAGAATTTGATAATCAGGCCCAATGTTGAGCAGAACAAGAACGTGAACACAAGCCCAGGAGCGCATGAAGGCCAGGATCGGATAAGACTGTAACGTGGAGTTGGATGAAGCGTTGGAGGTGTTGTAGGGCAGGAAGGTGAGGCCACCGTACAGAAGAGCTTCTTCTCTGGCTCTGGAGCGACTGAGGGAGGTGAAGAGAGTCATCGATGAATTGGACCTCTGCTTGTCCTGAGGGAGGATAAAGGTGAGTGTCAGAAAGTTAAATCGTATGCAACCGATGTTTTGTTCCTTCAACTACACCTTTAAAGACGTAACAGTGGACAGGACTTCAGGTATTTCTAGAGGGACAACCAGCCTCCCCTCACCTTATGAGGGCCAGGTGGTTCATTATACTCTCCATGTGAGGAGCTGACTTTCAGAGACACATTCTGGTGGCAGAAAATGTTCTTGCCAACATCAGCTTGTAAAAGTAACAATTAACACCGCCAGTCTCAAGAAGGAACTTTACCTCCGTTTGGTCAATTGCGTCATCGTACTGGACGGCAGGTGATCCTGGCATAGTCATCATCAACACCAGGAGTAATTTCTTTAAGTCAGGAGATGTTTGGCCTCCAATCTGCAGAAACACATTGTTGTATGAATGGATGTAACCGTTTTGATCCATCAGTAAGAGTTTATCCGTTTTTCAAAAAAAACATTAGGAAAGTTGTGAGTAAAAAAACTTGGGGGTGGTAAAACAATAGAGCAGTTTGTCCTTCACTTTGTGATAGATGTTTATACAACTACACAATGAATAAGCACAGTCAGTTTATTCTCTATAGACCTGAAGTCTGTCTTACTGTCCAGCTCGGCCATATAGTTTCTTCTCTTGTTTGCAGGTGTGTCTTTACAGCAGCCGCCACTTCGTCGGCGGAGAGGTTACGGTGTGAAGATGGCAGAATCGACTTCATGACTAAATCCACCAGAGTAGCGTTTAGAGGAGGCAGAACATCTGTTTCTTTTACCACCATAATTCTGAAGAGACGCAGACAGCCACAGTTCAACCACTCTGCAGAATCATTTTATAATGGACAAAAAAAACAAATACAACCACAAATACCTTTCTTCACCCTCACTGCTGAACTCATTGAGGACATGTCTCCACTCCAGCAGAGTCTACAAGTTCAATATTCTATTAGCAACACTTGTTTCTAAAAACACTGCTTGTAGAATTCAAAGCATCACTTTACCTCTTCTGAATATGCTGCATCAGTATTACAGATTGCAAAACCTGCCACGCCCTGTGCCAACCAGAACCGTAGTGCATGCTGTGGAAAATAAAACGGGCCAAATGTTAGGGAATCCAGCATCGACTACAACTTGATATTTTACATAAACAACCTGAGTGAGTTTTACCTCTACTGTGGCTGTGTTTCTTGAAACATCATGAGGTCCCAACAGATCCAGTTCACAGAGGTCCAACACCATTCTGAGCCCTTAACAGCAAGGGCTCTGGCAATGAATAATGCAGGACATATCCAGCTACGCAGGCTGCTTGACATAAATAACCCACCTGTTTTGTTGCTTGCTGCGATGAGATGCTTGAGCTGAGGTAACGTCCCAGACTTTTTACCAGTAACGTTGACATTTAAAGGAGACTCCTCTTCAAACAGGCCCTCCAGGATTAGAGCTCCTATGCCCAGAGACTTGAGGTAGGGAAGCTGTTCACACATGGCTTGAAGATTTTAAAAATAAATAAAGTTTTATTTCCAGTCATTTCTTAGAGTCAATTGTCACTGGTTTATATTTGCTACAAGATACAAAACTGTATCTTTTAGTTTTTCAGTTTCCTTTTTTGGGTAATAAAGTAATATGCGACTTTTCTCTGGATCTCGATTATTGTAATTGTGTGCAGACCACATCTAAGTTCACTGTCCTTTGACAATTAAATTCAAATTTAGTTTGAGAATATGTAAAGCAGCATCGGGTGACCGACATGACAACGACCTTAAAGTATCCTAGTATTCAAATGCGTGCGCATTGCAAAGAGTGGGACCATGTTCAGTTTCAGGGTAGATTCTGTGAATGATTCTGGTCTGTCTGGAGACTCAGAGTCAGAAAAGTGACCAGTAAGCAGATAATCAAAATAAATGTTACACAGCAACTTGAACAAAGCAGTGATTTGTGGTTACAGCAAAATTGTTTTATTAAAAAAAAAAAAAAATCCTCACCGTCGATGTCCCCTGGCCTCTCGGTCTGACCCTTCATGAACAGGTCGGGCTGCAGCCGGTAGAACAGAGACTTCTGCCACCACTTGAGCGGCGTAATAACCGGACGGGGGCTCATCACTATGATGGCGATGGATGCGGCGAGCATGGCCACCCAGACCAGCCAGAACAGCAATACCAGGTAACAACGCGTCTTCCGCCACCGCAGGCCCCCCGCGGTGACCTCCAGTTCTTTCTTGGTCAAGGGCTTCCAGTGCTGCGCCGGTTCTGGTTCAGGGTCCGGCATAAGCAGCGGTGCAGTCTCGGAACCGCCTACACTGGTCGGCTGTCCGCGGCCTGGCACGCCGCCGTACCCGGTGTCTCCTGGGTTCATCCTGCCCGGCTACAGGTGGGTGACACATAAGAGTAATAAGAATAAGAGTTGAACTCAGTTTGGATAAGTTGTGTCAGGTAGGTGCTCTAGCTGAGCTGAAGCGTGTCCATACCGTGCTGTGTGCCTCCTCAGCGACCTCTTTATCAATTCGCTCCATAAGAACTGCTGCAGGAGTCACTGGCTTCACACCAAACTGCACACACACTCTGCAGGCAGAGCGGCCATAACCTGCACCCAGTGTCTCCTGCTACTGTCTGCTTTACACAGGTGTTTCAATTAATTAAATCACCCTTTGGTATGCTTCAGGGCAGGCTTTCACTGGCTTCTGATTGGCCAGTCCTGGTGCCCCCCTCATCCAGCAAATTGATCACATTCTGGCCATTAGTGGGAACGACTGTGCTTTTCCAAAATAGATTTTCTATCAGATACTGTTTATCAGCTCTACACTACATAAATGAGGAACGTTTTCTATTAGATCCTATAAAACAATAACTTAAAATAGGCCTGGACACTAATGGTTTTAAACAGCTGACAGCACTACATGCATTTTATTCTGGATGCTAAAACATTTCCATCATTGTATATACTTTATTTTGATATGCACGTGATTGATTATTGTTATTTATCAATCATTTAATCATCATTAGGCTTCAAAACCCAATTTGCATTTCAGGATTTCAACCTGACAGGATAGTTGTTGGGTTTGGGGACCTCTGGTGGCTACTGAGATCTGAACATTTGATATTTTGCTGATGCTTCAGGCCGTGTAAATAACTGTGTCTGGAATGGAAAATTCAACAAAAGGCTCCGGTCAAACCCAAGACCATCCTGGTGTGACGCAACGCTAACCACTCTTTCCTCATGATGTGAATCTAAATCTCATTTACTCTCAGTCATTACTCACATTTTCTGTCTGAGGTTTCTTGCCTTCTCCTCGGGTTCTGTTTTCTTTTCCACTCCTTCTCCTGCACAAACCTTGTCCACAAACGGTCCCAGATGAGTAGTGCAGTCCTGTGTCGAATGTCTGCCTGTCTGACTCTTCAGAGGTGAGGAGGTGAGAAGGACACTGTCCAGTGAACCCTCTGCTCAGCCAATTAATACAGAGGTGCTGCGCTTCACCACGCCCTCACAGCACATGTCTGCCACAGAAAGCCCCCTGAGTACCTCATGTGCTGAGGGTTTTGACTTTGACTTAAACTACCTTGTTCTGTTGATGCTATCCAATAAATGAACAATGGTGACGTGAAACACTTATTTGGTTTTGAATGTGTCATTGCAAAGCAGGATTGTATATTCAAATGTTGACAGTAGCCCCCTAAAAAATGTGAACTTCTTTTTTTTTTTGTCTTTTCTTTAGTCTAATGACTAAACCTTGTGTAAAGAGAGAACAAACAAACTGAGGACAGTAACATTTTAGAAATGAATCAACAGATCAAATAGCTGGACGTCTGCACCACACTGGAAATCTCATGTTCAAAATAAGAGGTTCTATGTCTAGAATACTAAAACAAACAAGAAAAGAAAACTGGTAACAGTGTAAATAGATGCACTGTTTACATGGAATGTAAACTGCGCGTCTATTGTTTACAGTGTTTGCTGAGCTTAATCAGACTGTATAGATCGGTTTACTGTAACATTTCCTGCAGGAGCACAACTTTTAAATCACAAGCTAATGCAGCACATCACACATCCACTCCAAAATGCCATAGGGCGCACGTTTAATGAGGTAAGTGTGCTCATTCCTGGGAACATCTCATCCTTTTCCCCCAGCCTGGCCCATCTGTCTCTGTCTTCAGCCCTTTCCTGTTTGTCCTTTTGTGTCTCCCACTCTGGCTTCCCCTCTTACAGCACGTGTTTATGTTCTTGCTATAATGAGTCATTGCTATCCATGTCACCTTTGCTCCTGACAGCACTGTGCAAACTAATTATTTACTGCCATATACTCCATACCATCATGGGACTCTGATGCACGTGCAGCCCATGTTGAGAGCGTAGCACAGATGTTTTAAGAGTGAAGTACTACTTTCACTTCTGTGCAATTTATTGTTTTAGACTAAAGAGTGTCACATCATTTATTTTGCACATTTACAGTTACAGTAGTGGCAGAATACATTACACAGATTATTCTCATTCAGTCTGGTCTCCATGGAGATGGTGAAGCTGATGATGAGTCAGTTTCCGTGGTAACGGGTTTAGCTTGAGTCGTCCTCCAATCCCTCGATGTCCTGAAACAAGGCATGATGTTACTGCCATCACAGTTGCTATGATGTCTTCATGTAACTTTATTTTACAGGTGGATGAAACATTTGTAATTCTAGCTCTTCAAATATCCTTTGTCCTAAACACACTGAAAGCATGTTGAGTTTTTAACACAACAATCAAAATTATATTCTTCCAATTCAATACGTTTATTGTTCTAGTAATAACATCTGCAAATTTTTCCACCTCTAAACTTGAACCACTACACTTTGCTTGAGAAGTTAAAGAATCGTCAGTGGCTTTACCATAGGCTCCTGAGTTCTGAGAGCCAAAATATGTTTCTGATATGAAGAGATGATACAGTCTCGCCTGCAATGAAAGAAAGAACCATCAGTATTACACTGAAATTATTCCTGTTTTGATTTCCCAGAAGTGATATGTTGCTTAGACTCACTTGCTGGTGATGCCTCCACCTGGTGGAAGACCTGGTATCTCCTCTGCAGCCAGGAATTTGATCACATAGAGAAGGTCGGGGTCCTCATCTCTG
>OMLM01020353.1:85431-106485 GCA_900302695.1 Helostoma temminkii | reverse complement strand
AGGCTCAAGTAAATCTCTATAAAAAACTCATAAACTAATAAAAAAGTGGAGTAACAGTCAAACTAACATAAAATGGACTTAGTTACTTCCTACCTCTGTCTAAAATGTTGAGAGCGCATACATCACGACTAGCCTGGACTAGACACAACCTTTGCCTCTTCACCTTCACCTTTATTTGGACAAGTTTTCTCTCCAGCACTTATCACATATCTTTTAATGAGCTTTGAAAAATCCTTACATAGCCCCAGAGGTATGTTGTAGCTTTAAAGCCTTTGGAGATTCTACACAAGAAGAAAGTGAATGTGGAAAATAAACAAACATTGATGTTCAGTGCATTTTAAAGTGGGTCTCATCAGCATTAGCTTGTTCAAGGTGAGGTTGCCAATCTGACATTCTTTTTACGGTTCATAATAAAACTATGATTATTATGAAAGTCACAGTTCAGATGATCTGTTCAGACTCTTTGTTTACACGCTGAAGTCCTCACCGTTTAAATGTCCCATTTTAATCTTGTTCCTCTTTTTAAAGTGGTACATCTCCAGACACACACTTATTGACAAAACAGCTGAGGGTAATGATGTTTTTTCTTCTCCACTGTCTCCTACTGCTGCTCAAGTGGGATTCGTTGAGTTTTCTATATAATTCTGTATTGTTAAATTCTATAAGGTTTTAAGCCTTACATTGCGAAGTGCCTTGAGATGACTTGTGTTGCAAATTGGCTCTGTATAAATAAACTGAATTGAATTGAATTGAATACAGACCACACATAACGGACAAACTGAGAAACATCACAAGGCACCCACACAACAGCTACAGGAATAAAGAGCATGACTCCACAAAAAAGCCATAAACAAACAATATCTTAAAAAGCCCATAACAATAAAAAAAACTTATCATCCAAGCTTTATTAACATACAGCCCACCTACACCAATAGGAATTATGGAACTAACAATAAAAAATAAATAAGTCTCACTGTATCGTAAAAGTGGTTAAAATATTTTAAAACTATGTTTACTTCACATTCAGCCAACAGCGTGGAAGCTATGGGCCTCCTGAGGATTCTCCAATCCAGTTTTAGGAACACACTGACATCCACTGGAAGCTGAAAGAAAAAAAAAAACATGGTAATAAATTTAGACAGTTCAGTATGAAAGTAAAGAATGAAACTAAAGATTTAGATAATGCTAAGAAAATGACTCTAGCAATGATAATAGACGCAAAGATATGGTACCTGCTCACATTATCCAACCTCTATGCTGACCCTTTAAACGTGGTCATCATGAGATTACAACAAAACTAAAGCAGGAATTAAGAATCCATTCAGTTTTCACACCTGAGCACAAATTAAAGATCTTACATCTTTGGCAAAAGGGCACAGCTGAGCAGAAATCCAGACGGACATTTGAAGCAACCAAAGAAGCACCTGAGAGGCACCTTTGAGGTGGCTTAATCTGACATCTGCTGTGACATGAAAACAAAGTGCAAACAAACCATGGTTAAATGATGTTTTTTACAGAAGCAGCTCTGTTGGGACTCAAGTAAGGTATTTATATAGCAGTTGTATATATTGTGGTATGTGAAATTCTTTGTATTGTCTGTATAATAGTATGATTATATACTAGTATACTATATTATTAAAAAATACATTTCAAATGCAGACTAATGCATGTCTTTTGTCTGTCATGACAACACGAACAGACCATCCACTTTTTAAAATAAAATTGCTAAAGCTTCTTTCTGATTGTCTCTACCTCCTTAGCATTTTGCTCCAGATTTGCCTTACTGCCCTTTTTCCTGAAATCATCTAAAAACCTTGTGTACTATTGCTGTGCTGTCCTTCCTCTGTCATTCGCTCTGCTGTGTTATTCCTTTTTCATTCTCTCCCATGCGCTTTCTGGCATTAGTTGCTCAGCAACATCAAGTGATATTTGGTGGCACTGAGCAAATAGTGGGGAAGAAACAGCACATTCAGTCTGAGGGGTCCTTTGTCATTCTGCAGAGCTGGTTGGTCTTAAAAACACTTGGATGTTTGAGTGGACTTCTGCTAGGGCTGTTATTCACTGATTAAACAGTTCTACTATTCTTAAATAGTAAAATACAGCACACATCACACATACATGGTGCTAATTAATGGTCCCCTGTGGAGTATAGTCCACATGTGGTGCTGTAGAGGGGATTAATTGCATTATATTTTCTATAGTACAACATTGAATGCACATTGCAGTATGAGCACAGGAGTGATGCACGTTTGTGAGGGCTGCTGACGTCAGTAATGCTTATGAGCAGCTGGTGGAAACGATTTGCCTTAAAAGGTTGTAAAGCATCAGAGTTGAGGAAAAAGGAGACTGCAAGCTGGTGTCACCAAACATTTGAAGATGCACCACGTTAGTACCTGCTGTTTTGAATTTTTGTCAGGATGAATGAGACTTAAATGAGATTTTCAAAGGTGGGGTGTCTGCCTAGACATGTTTTAGCCCTACTTCTTACACCAAGCTGGCTCAGTAGGCCTTTATCATGTACAGACTGTCTTTGTTATGGTTATGCAAAGTGTACAAGGCAGAAAAACAACTTGGTTTAGGTTTATAGAGAGACTATAAATGAATATGCAGAAACTGTCAGATTGACAGGAAAGAAACACTCTCCTGATTCCAGCGTGTTTTGTTGTTCACTGAATACACCCTGACCTCCTGCCTATGGGGTATTTGTCACGGTTAAATGACTCACCACTGTGACCAGTTTGATAATTACTAATTCATAACATATATCTATAAAATGCTACTTCTGGGCTACTGGTGGTTGTAGTATGCCCATTCTGAAGCATAATTATGGGAGCGATAATGACTGATAATAACTGATAAAGGCCATTTAATGGGCTGATAACATTGGAAATGGCTGATTTACAAGACAATTATGGTAACCAGTTACTATACGTTGTTACCAGCACTGACTAATAAATACATATTACACACAGCTTGTTGTGTGAACCCATATACGTTACCAAACATTCAGTACTGTAACTGTCAGCTGTTTGTGTTAGATTATCACCTGATAGAGAGTCAACATCTTAACTGCCACCTTACATACCAGTGCATGGTTCAACTAGGTTAATAGGAGAATCAGGTCTTATGAGCACAGTCTATAAATGTTGAAATCATGGTGAAATCAGCTAAAAAGATGAAAAGTTGTTCATTCGTATGAGGCAGTCTTTACACTGTGCATACCGCTGACAGTGAATCAATAATTACTTCTTCTGTGCTTTCCCTATTGTTACATGCCAAAATGTCAACTTGTCAAACTTCTACATGCAAAAAATAAGTGCATTACTATCACTTATGACCACTTTTAGATATGAATCAGTCTCCTCGGTGTGTGTTACTTCTTCAAATGAAGCTCAAGAACTCTGAATACACACATAAACACATTGATCCCAGTCTACAAAGCTAATTACAATGTACACTGCACCAATTAGCTCTTATATAATTGCCTTTTGAATGCTAGAAGTTGAGTGGCCTCTGGTGAATGACTCTCCCTTTGTTTGAACCAAATATAGATCTCTTTATTATCCTCCACAATAAAATATGCCTTGGCTTATTAGTCACATGTTATATCTAAGGAAGCACCAGCCAAGCTGTGATCTGACTGTGGAGTTTAATGCATCCCGCCGTTGCATCTGGCACATACAAGATTATGCTAATTTCGCCAAAGGGTTAGAGCAATTAACTGAAAACCAAACTTCTACTTTAAGCTACTGTAATGAATTCCTTTGCACGTCCGGGAGGAAATGCAGAATCCTCATTCCGCATTTCCATAAATAAAGATTTGTGGCACAAGACAATTCTCAAAAAGTTCTGTACATAAGAGAAACTGAACTTGGTAAAAGATAAACATTATTTAACACCGCAACTGCTGATGACGAGGCCGGTGAGTTATTCTTTTGATTTTTCTCCTTATTTGCTCATCAGAAGAGATGCATGATTCATGATGGACGGAATGCTTGCAGCGAATGTACAAGCCTGAGTCATGTCTTCTCCCCTCAGATTACTTATCACCTAGTGATACTGTTTGTTTTTCTACTGTTTGAAATGAAAGTCTGTATGCTGCAAAGGTGTGTGAACAAGCAATCTGACTAGCTCCTTGCATGACTGAGAGCACCAGAGGGAAATGTTAGTGTTCCCATGGTTTACTGCAGCTTAATCATAGTCAGGCTGCAGAACAGGGTTCAGCAAAAGTTCATATTTTTGAAAACATTTTATTGAAGATATAATATGTTCATCCTAACTAAAGTAATTCCTTGCAGAAATTAATGATCCTGTATTAGACAGTATATCAGTCAAACGTCAACATACATCCTAACCATGCAGAGGCACTAAGAAACACAACCACTTTTCATCCACAAAAAGTCACAATTTCTTCCTACTACCTTCACTCCTTCTCCCTGCACCTGCTCTTTTAATCACAAGATGGATGCAACAAGTTGAAAGGTACTCTGGGGATTGTTCATAGCTCACCCAGAAAAACATAAGAAATTATTAGCTGAAGGACGAGTAGATAGAGTAGACACTCTGGGATTATGTTATTGATTATCACAGGCTCATCAGATCTCAAAGCATAAGGTAATTCAAGGATAGGAAGGATGTTTTCAATTTTAAATTGTTATTAACAGCTGCTCTTTGTGTCAATCAAAACTTTTGTCTATCAAATATCATATTCCAATAATTTATTCCACATTTGTTGTGATTCTTTTGTACTGTTGCTTTATCTTTTCATGTATTAACTATATTATATATTACAGATAGTGGTTCTGGACAATAGCTGCATCATTAATAACCAGATGTAGACACAAAACAGCAGGGCTGTAACTTCATGTAAGCAAATCCAGAACTACTAAATACAGAACAAACCCAGAGTTACTGTGCTCCCAAGACTAGGTGCTATTTCATATTTCAGTAAATTAACACATGTTGCATTAAAAGGTACAAGGTAAAAGGTACTACTCAAGTGTCAGAGTAGATGGTACCATGAGCAAATCTGTCTTGTTCTTGACTGGACTTGAGGAAGTTCAGACTGCAGCAGCTTCAGTCCTCATCCTAACAGAATTCTGTTTAAAATTACAAACACTGAAGAATAATTCTAGTATCCATTTCTCTTTTTCATTTACATTTACAGTACTGGTCAATGGTCTTTTGATTATTATTATTTTTTTTTAGCAATTTTATGATGTCATACTGTGTTTATTTCTTTCAGTTTTTACATTAGAACAACTTTAAACTAGAAAGACTATTCCTAAATAAGCTTCCTCAGACTATGGAAGGATCAACTTGGCATTCAGAGGAAGCTGCCACATGCTGAACTTCTTCTGCTCTCTCAGAGAACAAACTCTGAGAAACTTCTCATCAGATTTTCACAGTGCTTCCAATCCTAATTTTGTCATTGACTTCTCTCTATTCCTCTACAGAGGTCACACTAAATATTTGTCACTTCAGCCTACAGAAGCGTTTTATTTTCTAGTTGTGATCTAATAAAGACACTAAGAAATAAATACATATGGTCATAGTTTTTAATACATTTTTCTTTAATTGTGGCCCTTTGCACAGTCCTGTATGAACCCTCTAGTCTAAGAGGGTTGCAAGAAACAAATAAAACAATCTTGTACCATTGTAGAACCAACTCTATACTGTCAGCAGAACTTTTTTCTCTATTTTGTGCTGACCAAGCCTAATACCTGCTAGCCTTAGCCTGAACCTCTAATATAATGTTCTGTATGCCAAGAAGTGCATATTTAAGACACAGCTGGATAAGCTATAGTGGGGCACATATTCACAGAAGGATGTTTATAGGCATTATAAAAATTGTGACAAAAGGTGTTACCTAAAATTTGAAAACTTTTTCAGATGTAACGAACCTTTCCTTATATGCTAAGTTGCTAGGTCAATTATCTGAGCTTAATTAAAGCATCTGATCCACTGTTGACTGCATATAAAAAGTACTTGCATCAGTGCTTCGAGGATAGACATGGCTCAGGGAAAACATGCACAATTAGCATTCAGTCATAGAAATTCAGTCACCTCCCTGATCACCCTGCCAAGTCTGCCACCCAAATTAGCTATTCTAATCTCTGTTGTTCAATTAATGAAATGTCATACAAGTCAAGGAACTGCTTTATATGAAGAAATGTGAATTCACATTAGTATCTTCATTAACTTCAGTATCTTTCTTTCTTGTGCATGCAAACAGAAACTCTGACACGTGTACCAACAGTAACTACTAGCAGTGGGGCTTAGCAAATGGTGGACTGTGTTTGTAATGCTGTGGACCAGGAACTGAATTCAATTCAAGCAAAATAAATTGTCCTGTGTTTGTGTAGCCAGTGTTTGAGCCGATACCCTGCCCTTCACTGCAGCTTCATACCCGACACTCTGACTCATCGTCTTCCCTGTGTTTCCCGTCTCGTCTACCTCGCTGCTTAGTCCTGGAGGAAAAAGTGCATAAGCTCCCATTGCTTTATAATCACATGCCTCTGAGCAAACACATTTTGTGATGTGATTAAGATGAAGGTCCACTCAGTTATCTCAAACACCTGAAAGAGAGGATTGCTTTGAGTCCTTACTTGACCATGCCACACGCATGTCAAGTTATCACGTCATTAATACTGTATGTCGGCTAGTCTGCCTCATGGTCAAATGCTTGATGATGATAAATTTATCATTCTGCAGCTGAAGCCTTCAGTTCACCACCGTCCATGAATGTTTTAATTTCCAATCTCAATGGGGAAATGTCACCTTAGTTTATCCTAATTTAAATGCAGAAACAGTCCATCCTTCTGTCTGCCATCTACATTAATGGGAATTTATTGTCTATAAATACAGTTACAGTCAGAAGTAACAAGCTCTGCCTCTCTTTACTGTCTTTAATCAACAGGCTGAAATGATGAAGCTGTTACATTAAATTCACAATGTGTGGAGAAGATTGATTCCTTCATGTTGGCTGGATATAAAATATAATAAGATTCCTAGCATTTGACATTAAGAACAATAATGTCTCCATATTCCAGGATGTTAATGTCCACTAAACTCAGGTTTATTCCCATCACATGAACAGTGTTCTGTGTGTCCTGGATAAATGGTCTGTTCTGTGAGGCAGAGAGACTGAATGACAGTCACAGATAAGATCATGTTATTCTTTTATTTCAAATCAGAAAACATTGTTTCTATGTCTGCATTACCAAATGACACAGTACAGTAAATCATGAAGGACCACAGCAGGTTCCTGAATGTTTAGCACCTTTTTGTCACTGTAAACTGCACTTATCAGTCCATGTGTACACTATGGTGCAATGTATAACCAAGCAGCATGGGATCCAGGCCACACTGTGCTGCCTCTGAGGCTTTTTCAACTCGAAGGATTAGAGCACTGATGTGTGACATAATCAATTTTCAGCTCAAATAAGGGATTTAGCACAAATAAGTATTCCATTGCCCTGTCAAGTAGAATTCTCCTAAAATTGCCTCTAACTACGTCTGATGCCAGCTGTGACTGGTTTGTATCTATATTTAATTTTAATGTGGAGTTTTATTCTAAGTCTGATCAATGTGGACTATATGTTTTGTGATGTAGAATTGTTTACTACAGTAGATCTATGTGATGCAAAGTCATGTGTTTTTCAGATCATATCTATAGTAATGAAGAATAAGTAACAAACAAGCAAACAAACAAAAAAAACTAGAAACGGGAACAAATAAAATGCAAAACACTTTGAATGATGGTGAGAAATAAAAATGACTGCCTTTCCAAATGAAAATGTCAGTGTTTCAGGTGGAATATTTTCCCTCTGTGAGTGTGACAGGACTTCAGATGGCTGTGATGTGAGGCTGCAGGAGGAGGTGTGGACTAAATATCAAATCCATCAGAGGCAGGTCAATAGGGGTGACCTCATATAGAACATTCTTCCTAACTTGTCTCCAAGAGGACCATTTTCTCATAACCGTAATAACAGATGGATGCCCTTAAAGGTGGAAAAGAAGCATTGTATATTTTTATATTTTTAATACTAAAATAGTATTATAGTATTCTGTATTAAAACAAACGCACCCACAACGTTTGGAGAATTTAACAGTTTTAATTTTTTGTTTTCTTTTTGTTCATTTATTTTTTTTGTTCAACTTATAGAATGGTCTGAACAACAACTCAGTTGAAACAATTGCTTATTGTATTAACAAATATAACAAATTAATCATTTGGTTAAATTATCAAGTAACTATAACCATGACTACTGACTGACATACTATTCACTTATTTTAACCAGAAATAATGAAGAAGGAAATATCTGAAAGCTGTACTTATACTATTACCTACCTATACTACCACTGTGAATCACATACAGCCTCCTGGGCTGACCAAAACTCTGTACTGTCCCTGACTGCAATGTTCTGTGACAAGAGGTTGAGCTGAGGCGCTTATGCTAATATGGCTAGTGCTGACTGTAATCAAAAATCTCTTAGCTCTTAAGTGCATAGCATTGTTTTGTTTTTATGGGCTGATATACACATTAACAAACTACCGACAACTGGCTAAAGCACTGTAAAGCACTGTTGCTATAATGTTACTAACAGTAGCTGTTATGTGCTATAATAAGTCCATTGAGTTTTTGTCTGAAATAGAACAGATACGAGCACAACTACAGTTCTCAGGACTGACAGCAAACAAGAATTAGTTAAAAGTCAGTGTAATAAATACTCACACTGCTGTGTCATCACTGGGAGCCCCGGGATGTTTTGTTGTGAGATGCTCATGCATAGCATTTGTGGTACTGTGATAACATTAGGCCATTTCAGTTTTACAAACCACTGTGCATCATTTTATCAGGTCTCTGAATCCCACGGTTTGAATGATAGTGATAGTGAATAAAGATGCATTTTCAGCATGTCAGGGAGTGGGAGCTGTGTAAACACTGGGATGCATCAGTGAATCAGAATTAAGTGGATAGGTATGACATCTTAAAAAAAATAGATAGCGACCTATCAGATGAAAAAACAACAAGTAAGGTTGGTTATGATCTCTTAAGTGACTAAAGTGATCTTGCGATATATCATTTTAACTGTAGTTTACAAAAGCTTGAAAGCAACTCCACAGCTGCTAACCTGTATTCATCACATTACTGCTGTCAGATTTTTTAAAAGGGAGGCTTTATATTTCAGAAAGTGGACAAATGGAGGAGAAGACAGGAGAGAAAGTCAGGACAGCACAGAAAAGTGGAGAAAGAAAAATGAAAAAGACAGATCAGGTAGATTTAAGGTCGGGAGCTGCTATTAAATAAAATTCAAGTTTATGTGCACAGTAGTAAAAGTGTCACCTATGAAACTATAAATCAAATGCACTTACTTGTGTAGTTTATGAACAAAATATTTCAAATCATAAAACAAAACTGTGGTTTGTACATATTGAATACAGCAAATGTTGCCTGTTTTTTCAATTTCTGTAGTCTGATGGACAAAAAGACCCGTTCTGGTCTCACCAGACTATGGAATGTTCGTCCAGTCGATGCCAGAGTCTTCTACATGCCTTTTGCTCAGAGTTAATATGAGATTTTTTTTCACTTTGCCACTCTTTGTCAGTGAGTTTAAAAAATATATCTTGTTGTACAGCAAATCTCTGCTTCAGTCAAGCCTATAGTCAAGTCCATCTCGGTGCACGACTGGTCCAAATTCAGGCTAGTCGAGTCAAGTCTAAGTCAAAATGAGATTGAGAGTGAAAGACTGAGACCACTTAGAAGACCACTTGTGAAAATACACTATATTGCCAAAAGTATTCTTTCACCCATCCAAATAATCAGAATCAGGTGTTCCAGTCACTTCCATGGCCACAGGTGTATAAAATCAAGCACCTAGGCATGCAGACTGTTTTTACAAACATTTGTGAAAGAATGGGTCGTTCTCAGGAGCTCAGTGAATTCCAGCGTGGAACTGTGATAGGATGCCACCTGTGCAACAAATGGACGTGAAGATGCGTTCTCTGGAGTGATAAATCGTGCTTCTCCATCTGGCAATCTGATGGACGAGTCTGGGTTTGGCGGTTGCCAGGAGAACGGTACTTGTCTGACTGCATTGTGCCAAGTGTAAAGTTTGGTGAAGGGGGATTATGGTGTGGGGTTGTTTTTCAGGAGCTGGGCGTGGCCCCTTGGCTCCCAACTTTGTGGGAACAGTTTGGAGCTGGCCCCTTCCTCTTCCAAAATGACTGTGCAGCAGTGCACAAAGCAAGGTCCATAAAGACATGGATGACAGAGTCTGGTGTGGATGAACTTGACTGACCTGCACAGAGTCCTGACCTCAAACCATAGAACAACATTGGGATGAATTAGAGCGGAGACTGAGAGCCAGGCCTTCTAGTCCAACATCAGTGTGTGACCTCACAAATGCGCTTCTGAAAGAATGGTCAAAAATTCCCATAAACACACTCCTAAACCTTGTGGACAGCCTTCCCAGAACAGTTCAAGCTGTTATAGCTGCAAAGGGTGGACCGACATCATATAGGATTAGGAATGGGATGTTACTTAAGTTCATATGCGAGTCAGGGCAGGTGAGTGAATACTTTTGGCAATATAGTGTATGTCTATGACAGCACCATAATTTATAATGGTCAAAACGTACTGTATATGCAGTGTAAAAAGACCGTGGGATCAAATTAGTAGCAGTTTCACTTTATACAATATATAACACTCTCTATAGACATGACAGCATCTAACCCCCACCCTCAGCAGGGTGTTTTCATGATGATGAAAAAGTGCAAAGTAGCCCAAGGCGGATATACTTTAGTAATATTCTTTACTTTAAATATAGCACTTAAACGTCACACAAAACTGAAGTGCAACTTTACCTTTCCAGTATAAGTAAGGGCTAGAACTTGAGTACTACAGCTCTGGCTCCATTGGTACAAGTAACAGATGATGACAATGCCATCCCATGGTCACATCTTGGGCATGGCTCCTTCTGGAACAGGCTCGCTGATCCTAACTACTAATATAATTCATGATGATAGCAGAGCAGTATTAAGAGGTAGATAGTGTACACAAAAAATACATAAATACTGATTGAGAGAAGCTTCATCTTGCAGCACTATTTTATGATCCAGTCTAAATGAACATGCATTTCACCTGCTGAAGGAAGAAACCACCCAAAGCTAACAACTAAAGGAGGCTGCAGTAAAAGCCTGGAAAAGCATCAAAAGAAGAATCCATCAATTTGATGATAAATAAGTCGCAGACTTGAAGCTGTTGTGCAAACAAGGATCTGTTCCAGTATTTTTGATGAGTCAAATTTTTGGTGATCTGATACTAAAGGTTTAGTTATTTAACATATCAAAGCTAAAAATCTGAAATTTGTCATATGTTTTGTCTCTCATATTCCTTTTCCTTACTTTTGGAGGGGACTGTATGTAAGTGGACTGTAAGTGGTTTTCAACCTAGCACTCCTACTTGGCCTCTGATGGAGATGTATGTCACTGGGCTCTTGATGATGTTAAAAGGAAAAGGAAAAAAGATGAATAAAGAAAATCATGGAGGAGAGGTATGAGCAAGTAAGACATTTGGTCAGTATCCAGAGGGATACACCAAAACAGAGAGGCAGATGTTGCAGCGATATGCGACCAAGTTCAGACTTTCTGGTCAGTAATACTGAAATGCTGGAAATAAATTTGAATAGATCATTCTTTAATAAATTTTTCCTGTAAAAGAATTGTTGTCGTTTGTTAGACTGTTTTTTAATAGGCCAGTGAATGTGGTGAGTGTCAAAGAGTTGGGAACCCACTTGTGACTGTGACTCAGTTGTCTAGTATTAAGGTAAATGAGCTATTTTGCTCATGTGGGTTACTGATGATTTAAATAATAATAATATCATGGTATACAAACAATCCAACTGATGGCAAATTATGCCAGTTTTCCCTCCACATCTTATTTATACTGTACTGTACATTCAATTTAGCTTTTCTGTCATCAGTGTCATAAGTATGGGAACTGGTCGATATTGACCTGACAGGTCCACTTCCAAAGCCATAGCTACATTCTGCCAGCCACAGATTATTTTTCCAAGTGGGTGGAAGCATTTTCTTTAAAAACTAGAACTGCCAAAGAAAGCAGCTAGAAACCTTGTATCTATCATTTACAGGCCCGGCTGCCCTGTCAGAATACTCTCTGATCAAAGAAGCGTTTGTTAATGAGGTAAGTCTGAACAAATACGTCCACATATTTTTCTCCAAACAAAATATCTGCTTCTCTATCAAGGATGTGCAGCAACTTACAGTATGTCTAATCATTTACTAGTACTGTGTACTCTGTATACTGCGAAAGCAATTATGATGAATGCTTTGACATTAATTGATTCTGTTTATACTAAAATGTCACTGTTGATTGGCTGTTTGATAAAATTACATTTATTTATCATTTCAGAATAACAATTACCTTTGTGACCTGTTGTCTCTAAATCTGAGTGTGACACTTCCATATCACACACACATGAAAGATTTGGATGATAAAAACAAATGTCATTATAAATATGTATCTATATTACTTGTGCTTAAGCTATGCTAATGTTTAGGTTTATTGTGCAGTTTATCCATCTTCTTGAATAGAGCTATGGCTGTTTGCTATTTATTACAATTCTGCCATACAGTCATTTGAGACAATTGTGGAACGAAACGCTTGAAAGTGTGTGTTCTTGTAGTCCTCCATGTAAAGTTGTATTACGTTATATTAAAGCTTTTAAATGTGGTTCTCCCTGTAAACATCACAGTAATCACATCACAAAATCACAGGAGCAATAAAACATCTATGCAATGCACATGCAAGAAATATATAACCACATAACCTTCCATGTAGGGAAAGTCCTGCTTTATGATGCCAGAAAAAGAAAAAAGAAGAACAGCAAAATGGAAGCAGACTTCTCTGGACCATACACTATTCATAGAATATCAGTGAACACAGTTTCACTGACAAACCTCAATGGTCATTTAGTAGAAACTACATACAGCATGGATAACATAATGCTATATGATAGAAGCCATGTAAATGAAGACCACACAGAAACACAACTGGCAGCAGAAACACTATCTGTTAGTGCAGCCTCTTTCAAACCCAGAGACCAAATGTCCAATGTCCAAATGCTGTTTCTTCTAGTTCAACAGTTATCACACTGACTCAACACAGTGTGATCCAGAGGAGAACAGAGGAAGCTGAAGGGGAAGGAGGTGCAAACAACAACAGGAAAAGAAAACACAGGAAGCAGAAAAACATGGAATGTGTTGTAAATTTTAACCAGGGTACTTTTAATATCAGTAGAGCCAGTGTTTAGTACAAGAGGCTGTTTTGGGGATTTGCCTTTTTCCCCCAAGTTGTACAGACTTGGTTAGAGGAAGCAGTAACCAGAGTTGAAGCTGTGCTGGGACCATACAAGTTATATGACTCATTATTTAAAATGAAATAAATGAATGAGCTGGCTTTCAAATGAGGCGAGCACAAAACATTGTTGGACATTGCTTATAAAATTACAAATTACATTTTTTAAATTGATGTACTGTATTGGATGCAGGTAATTGATAGTTATCATCATATTCTTGCAAATGAACAGAAGATGGATTTAAAGCATCATGTTTTCCTGTATTTACTCTGTCCTGTACATAAAATGTATTTGCATTGATATGACTAGATTTTAAAAGGTATGTTGATTTAGTGATTCCTTGTTTGATTATATAATTGTACAGGAACACATGTTTGTGCTTCCTTCTGTGGTGTGAGCATCTCTGTTTAATGGTCAGTATAGGTGCGTGATGAAGGTGAGCATATTGTCAAACATCATCCTCAAAAACGTTTTCTGCAACAAACTGTGGTGTAAAGTCTTTTTCTATTATCTAATTGCTTTGTTCTAATAGTTTTGCTCACTTTATCCAAACAATTGTAACCTTAAATGTTTTTAGGAATGAGGGATGAGACGGCACCAACTGAGCAGCACAACACAGAATAGAGTAGAGTAGCTGTGGAGTCCTTCTTTTGAAAGCAAAACCAGCAGTTGAGAAATAATACATATGTTAGCTGTATGATAATACTTAGTACAGTCTGAAGAGTTTTTTATTCTTTTTTACAGTTTGCAGATCTTCGATTTGGATCAATCCTTGATGTCAAGCCAGACCTTGCATGTATGCAGGCTGCCAGATTAAACATAGCCTGCAAGCTCATTCAAATTGGTGGTAGGTCACCAACCCTGCAAACTGTTCAGCTCTATTCATGATGTTACATTTTATGATTATATAAATAAGGTCTCTTGTTTCTGAAAGGTAGGCCATATCCATCCATCAGCAACACAGTTTAAACAAAAAACAAAGCCAATGTCTGCAGCTGCTCAAAGCAATAAATGTCTGCGCACCTGTATCCTGAACACTGCAGCAAACATAGCAGGAATAAAAACAGAGTACAGACTAGCATTCATTTCCACAGGTGATATAACTGCCTGAATCACTGACTGCTCTGGACCTACTGACTGTTACTAGAAGTTTTGCTAATAATCCATTAGGCTTAAAAGTGATTTTTTTACTTTTAACAATATTTCATCACATAAAAAAACAAAAACATACATGATACATTGCATTATTGTGCAGGTTACTAAACTGGTCATGTTAAGGTCTAAGCCTAAACAATGCAGAGGTAAGTGTCACTGCTCATAGTGTTTCTTAATTAAATCCTAGCTTTATCTTGCCTAACAGTGTGAAACAAAATATGAGAGAGCAACAAAAAAGAAACAGAATATCAGACTGTTTGAGGCGGAAAACACACACACACACACACACACACACACACACACGCACACTGGTAATTGCCCAACCAACTAACCACAGCATTTTCACAGAATTAATAATTCACAGAATCAATTGTGGAGCAGAGACAAGCAGGGTTTGCTTCAAACTCCATAACAACCTTCACTCAATATATTTTGATCTATAATACACCAGCGCTTCTCCAGTAGTCTCAGTCTAACCCAAGCTGTGTTATGAAATTATGATTAGATTTACATTAAGTTGAATGCTACCATCTAGCTATCATCGAGTTCATCTCAGTTAATCCTGCTTTCACCATTATTAATAAAATATGAACTTCTCTCGTATGCTTATGTTGTTTTCCTCTGCTTTCATTTCCCTGACATCTACTCTTACTCTTTCAAGTAAAGAAATGACTTTTGAAAAGTCTACCTGTTAAATGTTTTAACAGGTGCTGCTGAGATCTATTGTGTTCTGTCTTCTCCGCCCTGTGAGATTTGCCTTCCCTGTCCTTGGCTGGTAAACACAATTTTCACGCCTGTCCCCTACCTGCTATTTAAAGGCGCGCTGGCTCACTACCTCCTGGGAGATGCACAAGAATTTATTGGTAGGGAGGTCAGAGGGCCTGCTGTCCTGTTCAGGATTCAGTGCCATGCTTGGCTGCGATACCTCATGCACAGGATGGGAGAATGCAGAACAGGGCTCATGTGAACTTATTCAAATGAGAGTCCGTCTTTGAAGCATTGCATGTGGTGAGCTTTGTTATGGCTCCCAGTGGACCCGCTGTTGACAGTCTCTCAGGTTTTTAACGAGGGAAGCCTTGACATGCGCCTTAGGGCTTGTTCAGAATCACTCGGTTTGGCTCTCTGATCACTCCCTCCGCTTCTTTATCTCTCCTTTTAAATGTGGCCTTGAAGTCCGCTTGAGGATTTTGAAAGGCAAACAAGAAGGAGAATGTATACACTAGGTAACAGTTCCGGACTACCACAGGAGGATCAATTTATCCACTGAATCATTAATAGAAGTTCGAGGTTTTTCCCCAAGGCTGTTCTGAGAGTGACTGATACCTGGAGTCCACTTAGCTGAGACTGCTGCAGTAGATTATGAAAACTTTTAGACACCTCTCTTCTGACAGTCACCATCTATTATCACTGCAGGGAAATGTGAAAATGTGCTGCAGGGAGACAAATAGCTGTTTATTAACACTGAGATAACGGTTATTATTTATTATTTACACTTACAATGTATTCAATTTAAAAGCACGAGTAATGTCCATATTAAAAATCAGCTGCAAATAAATTGATAATATTTGTAATCTTTTACTTTTTACTTACTTTTACAGTTTGGATCCTTCTGGACATGGATTTCCAAACTGTGCACAGATGTTCTGCCGTTCTTCACTGATGGTTTTTTTCAGCTGCTCTTTGCTCCATGTGTTTTGCTGCTTTACCTTCAACTTTAAAAGACTCCAAAAATTTTCTGTTGGATTCAAGTGAGGAGACGTACAGTACTGTACTTGTCAGGACATACCGTTGGGATTACAAGCTTGTATTCACAGTACCACCTTCTTTTATTGTCAGTTTTTGCAGTTAAACTGTGGTTTTCTATTTGGATATCATCCACACTTTGTCTGGTCAGGCACTGAAAAAACACAGATTAGATTAGATTAAATTAGATTAGATTAAATTAGATGACATCATCGGATAATTCTTATATTAGATATAAACTCAATATATAAACTCAATTACCCAACACCTAATCTCACTATTGCACCATCTTTTGTGCAATCTATGATAATTTAATAAGTAAAAAAATGAATAATTCTGCTTTATGGCAGCCTGGGTGGAACACAGGTTGAAAGTTCTGGTTTGTACAAATGTTGGATTTTCTTTCATGCCTTCATGTAATAACAGATTTGACAGAACACATTAAAAAACTGAATGCAGTGTCTGCGGAACGCCTTGAGGGAAATTGTTCCAAACATCCACTTGGACTGAAGGATGAACTGATTTGGCAGCTAAAGGGCGTAGTGATCTCACGTCTGCCCTATTCTCATCAACACAGGAAGGGAAAAGGAAAAGGGAAAGGAAAGAGTACGACTCTAGACAGACCTGCATGTCAGCTGCAACTTCAGCGGTTCACAGAGACTTACAATACAACTGTATTTCTACACTTTACACTCACCCCAGCTGATCGAGGCAGATGGCCGCCCACCATGAGCCTGGTTCTGCTTTCTTTCATTAAAGGGTGTATTTCCTCTTCATCATCATCTAATGCTCTAAGCTCAAGTGGGCTTTACCTATGTTTTTATAATTCTACATAGTTGTTTTATTCTGTAAAGTCATAAACCTAACATTGTGAAGTGACTGGAGATCACTTTAGATTTGACGCTATATAAATACGCTGAGCTGAACTGAACTGAACTGAATCTGTTCATCAGCTCATCATCAGCTCCCATTCAATCAGCTCAGTTTATTATTGATGCAGCACACAATCATCTCTTCACTTTAAAGTTCTTTTATGTTTAGATGGAGTTCAGTGACGTTCAAAGTTATGGAATGTTTTCCATTTAAAAACCAGGTGGCTCATTTACAGAGTAGGGAATTATTTTAGCAAAAATGCATATCCACTTAAATCCTCCAACGTCTGTTTGGCAGACTTTTATCCATTGCTTTGTTGCTGGTGCCCCCAGAATGTAATGAGAATATTAAATTCACAATATTTGTCTTTTCTAAGCTTGTTTTCACTTGTTTGGATATTTTTACAGAGAAAGGTGTATAAATAACGACAAGGTCTCTTTCCTGTTGCCTAATTAGAGCCATGCTGCTCACACTGCGGTTTGAACTGAATGGAAACAGTCTGATAACATCTGAACAACGTCACAGCTGACATGTGGCACTGACATTTACACATGTAATTGTCAGTGTCAGTTGTGAAAGTGATTTCATCTCTCTGGCTACTTACAGTTCATCAACACATTTATCCTCTCTATAGAGATGACAGCAAAGTCAAGTAGTTTGGGTTGCTAATTAACTGAATTACAGAAATAGCTTAGAGCATAATGCATCCACACAAAGTTTACCAAGTATGGATGCGTTAGTGACAGAGTAGTTGGAGTTGAGTAGAGAAAGACCATTCCCTTGGGTTCTCCAGCCAGTTGTTGTATTGAGCAGATTTCCCAGGTTCCCTTTCTGAGGACTGCATGCAGCTGAGCACCAGGACTGTGCTTTAAAATGATTGCCACTCGATCCCCATTTGTGCTGACTGAGCGCTCTGTCTGCATGTTTAATGTGCTGCTTCGGCTTGGTGAGTCATATAGGAATAGTAAAAATGAAATGTACATCTTGCGATAACCCATCTGTCATATAGAAACCCTCCTTACTGTATACATTCTGCACCAATTGTGAAGTGGAATCCGTCTTTAAGGTATATACTGTATAAATGATTTAAATATTGTGACAGGGAGGGAAGTTACTGTACATTGACGCATTTGTAAGGGATCTTTGGAATATATTATTATATTAAATTGATTTTTCAGGCATTGCACGCCCTGTTTAATAGCATCACAATGTAACATGAGGCCTGACTGCCGCTATAGAGCTAAGTTTGCATTCATCCATCCATCTATCTTCTCCTACCTATCTCGAGTCAGTTAATTTTGGTTGTTTACATATGCTGCAGTTCTGTTATTTCCATATCCTCAGTCATGATTCATGAGAGCTGAGGGCAGGAGAGGGACAATTATGTAATCTCCACAGGAAACAAATGTTCTTCTCAGTTTTTAATCGGCTCCAAATTGCACTAATTGTTCACTGAACTCCTGCTTCATGATGGTAATTACAACCAGCAACAGCAAACACTACAGCTGTGTATGCGGCTCACACGCTTGTGCCAAAGTTTTTGACTGTATCCACCACGCACCATGTACAATTAATGACTTGTGTCTGTTTTACAGGTAACTATAGCCTCTTTAGGGCATTTAGAGCAAAGTTCCCCTGGTGCATGCTTCACTCACGTGCTCTGACAACAGAGCCTGCTGTGTGTGGCTCAGGCATGAACATGGAGATCTGCAGAGAAATACTCAGTGGTTCATCTGTTTAAGAAAAAAAAGCTCAGATGTGCACATAAAGTGCCAGTCTAGGCAGTTGCCTGGTTCATCTATATGGATGCTCTTGTACTGCCCTGAGGTCTGCTAGTTGGTTGTGGCCAGAGAGTCTCCAAGAAGCATCTTGATGAAATGCTACCCAAAGCACATAAGCACATAAGCTTTGCCTTTGGGCTCAGATCCCTCTTCACCACAACAGTCATGCTCAACTGTAAACACTAATGCACGCTGAAGATCTGGGGAAGCCAGCAGAACCACATCATGAGCAACAATATGCGGACAGCAGAGCACACTGACAGATTAGCTGCTTTGCTTTAACCTTAGTCTGGTTTGTTTGCACTGTTAAATGGAACAAATCTATCGTGTGCTTCAGTCTTTTCTACAGCCATGTTTGCCCTGCTGACACATGGACACAGTAAGAATAAAGAACATTATTTTTTTAGTACTTGAAAACAAAATGATTATAATTGAGTAATACAAAGAATTTCCAGCATGCTTTCATGGTGTGACTCAGTAAGGCATCAAACTGCACCATGAAGCACTCCTGCCTGTTTGTATTTGCTGCTGATATTTAGCCTTTTTTCAGACTGTTTATCGCTAATTGCAAATAGCTGAAATTAATTTGTTACAAGGTGGCAAATAGTGGAGTAATGACATTAGAGAAAAATACAGTTAGAGTTAGTATGCAGTTGGTAGGACACTGCCAGTGTAATAAGCTACAGAGAATACAAATATTAGACCTAAAACCAACACATGAAAAATTAGAAGAACACCTTAGAAACACCTTAATGCAGGATGTGAATTATTACCCTGCTTCTACATCCAAAAGCCCCTAAACCTGTTGGCAATAAGTTTAAGACTGCATATAGTTAAACTACATATAGTTTAAGATATGTATATTTTGATGTTTATTTGCTTACCTTGTTCGACTCTAAATAACATGAGGCAACATCATTTCAGCAAAGTTCAAGTTTAAGGCCTTATTTTAACCAAATTTAGTTTTTTGGTCTAAACCTGAAACAATTTCCACCTGTCTCATCATAAAGTGGCTTATTTATTTTTGTTTGTGGCATTTCTTTGGTGCTGATTCAGGAAAAGTTCTTATTCGTTGCGTTTTGACCCCTTTTCTCATCTCAGCGGTCTTTTCTAGAATCACGTCTGATCCCAGAAGTGAAAAAGGCCTATAGAAAAAGGCAGGAGTTCAGTGTGATTTAAAGGTAGTTTTATTGTTCTTTCTTGTCTCAGATGAGCATCTCAGCTTCACTTAAATCCCACTGTTGACTGTAAGGTCCCTGTGTGACTCTATGAGGTGCTGCCTAATCTTTGTATATCCTCCAATCTAAAGGAATTGAGGTACAGTTCAGATGGTCACCAATGGGTTTTCCTTCTTTCCATGCTAAGACAACCTGAAATGTGCTGTAGATACTGTGACTGGAAAGTTAGAAAATGTATAAGATGCATAAAAAACAATGAAAATCATGGAATTTTTTCTTTGAAATCTCAAAGTTTGTTTTTGCCACTTGACATTTAAACTTAGCATCTTTTAAGTGATCTCCTCTCTGTGTTGCTAACAAGCTTCTGTCTTGGTATGTCTGCACTGAACCAAACGTTTCATAAAGATCGTTTGATGATTTGTTTTTATCAACCTCTCGTCAATAGAGAGAGTTTTTCTGAAGTCGACACTTTTTATTGTGTTTGCCAGACTAAAATCTAACGTAGAGGCTCGTACAAAGTATAAACTTTAGATCACTATTGTGTTTGGCCAGACAACGATCAAGAATCACAAAAGTGACTCTTATTTATATGATAATGTAGGAGATTATTGCTATGATGTCTTACAACAACTCATGTAAGTTTGATTGCTTCATTTAAATCAAGTGTGTTTCCTGAATATGTAAAAAGACCCATTAAGGATTCATGCAATCTCCTGAGACAAACACAGTTAATTTGTTAAAGGACGAAAGTGAGTTGAAAGAAACACAAGCGCGTGGCTCAGTCCTCCTCTGAAGCCACAGAGAACATTTCTTGATTGTTTTCTCCGTGCGTGTGTGTGTGTGTGTGTGTGTGGTTCCACATGAGTATTCTCTTTGGTCGCTTCTCTACAAAGACCCCACTCCAAAGAAAAGCAGATCAAAAGAAAATACAAAGTCCATTT
>OMLM01020353.1:59487-85411 GCA_900302695.1 Helostoma temminkii | reverse complement strand
TCCTTCTTCTTGTGATTCTAAGCTGCTGGTCTGCAGTCTGTGTGTGTTTGTGTGTGTGTGTGTGTGGTTCCACATGAGTATTCTCTTTGGTCGCTTCTCTACAAAGACCCCACTCCAAAGAAAAGCAGATCAAAAGAAAATACAAAGTCCATTTCATTTGCTGCTCTGCACAGACTTGTCACTTGTTATTATGTGGATTTCTCTTGCGCTCTTTGAGGGTGAAATAAAAGATTTTGCACTGGTCAGTTCTTTGAACTGTGACACAGGTCCCCACTAACAATTGTTTTAAGGAGGCAGAGGAGGACTGACTATTAATTAGGAAAGAAGAGTGGTTGCAGTAATCTGGTTGCAACAGCTGTACCTGAAACGCTTTGTACATGGGTTCAATTAAAAGCTGATTAAAGGAATAGTTTGAGATGTTTTAACCCACCTGATTTAAGTTCCTGCCAAGACTTAGATAAGTTGATATCACTCTAACCTGATAGGTCAGAAATTTTTATTCAAACAAAATAAAAACAATTTGCTGTCCTACACAAGGCTATGAACGGTAGTGTTTCCTCACTGGCAACACCTGCTACACAACCAGCAGCATATTGTTGTTTTTGTTGTTGAATTAAAATATAGAATATATAGTAATGGGCAAATCTAAGACAGTATATTTAACTTAAGATAATGGTGAGCAGATTTTGTCACCTTACCACAGTGCAGACTGGCTAAGTTAATATCGCCTTTACAGTAGAGACGTAAGAGTGGTGTCAAGCTTGTATAATAGTGTATATATTAGTGTTTCAATTCAATTCAAGTTTGTTTATATAGCGCCAAATCACAACAAAAGTCATCTCAAGGCACTTTACAATGTAAGGTTTAAGACCTTCCAACAGTATTATTTTTTGTCAGCCCCCCACTAGCCTTAATAGCAACTGTCCTCCTTTGAAAATTAAGTAAGAAAAAGCAACTTCTAATTATTATTCAACCATTTTCAGTCTTCTTTGTGGTATTTTCTGATTTACCCAAAGATCATTTTCACATTAACTCTCATCAGAACACTTGTCACTGTCTTTTTAAAAGAAGCAGAGCAGAGACTTTCTTAAAAAAATTAATCTGTGCAACCATAAGCAAAGAAATTATAAGTAATTTCTTGATCCAAGACCTCGACTGAATAAAAAACTGTTATTGATGGAAGGATAAGCACCTGTAAACTTACAAAGACAAAAGAAACCATTTTGTATAGTTTAAACAAGCAGTAGGTAGCTACCTCTCTCTCTCACCCTCTGCAATCTTCATGCTACGCTAAGCTGAACAGCTACACATTTACTGCACAAATAAACTGCATCGTATGTCCATGAAATCAGCACAATATGGGCTGTGTGTGTAAACAAGCCTCACACCTCTGTTCCTGCGCTTTGTTACAGCCAACAGCCATCTTTCCTTTTCAACCGCGCTGAGCAAAACTGTCATGCATTTCTTATTTCACAGTGTTCCCACTCAGACATTTCTGCTTTGTACAGCAGAAACAATCAAAACACTTTGAGCCAACTCCAAGACGGTACAAGAAGGCTCCTACATAATGTAGCTCAACCTCCACTAAGTATAAAAGGTTTTTGGCAGGGTAAATAATTGTCATCACGTGTAGCTGGATAATACAGCCGTTAAGATTACTGCACTATTGAAGTCTTTGCTGTGTTTGTGCTTTGTGTCTCTGTGTATGTGTGACAGTGAAATATACTTGGTGGGCTTGAGGCCCACAGCTAATTTTCAGAAGCACATGGAAATAAACAGCAAATGTAGACGCAGCCATTTTGTTTCATCCTTCCTATAACAAACAAGCTGAGACGGTTTCCACTCATGTACTCAGAATAAAAGAAAATTATTGTAAGATGGTACTTTATTGGTTTCAAGAGAGATGGAATTGCACCAGCCCAGAGTCTTTGTCGAATGAACATATCGCTGATTTAAAGCATGTGACATGTACAGTATGTACGTCTACTCCAAAGTCATGTTCCATAAACCATTGAGACATTCAGTTCACTGAATCCAGTTTTTAATTTTTTAAATGAACTATAAAAAGCACATTAAAACATTTTCTCGTCTTAGTTACAAAAGTGGGTCACCTCGAGGGCTTCTCATTGCATTCACAGAAGGATCTGAACAGTGGATGTCTAATGTATTTCTCTCTTTTAAACAAAATCCCCACCCAAAATATATAAACTTAATTGCTTAACCAGGGTATATACAGGGCATAACATCCTTGCATCTTAAAGGTTATCAAGAAAGTTTGAGGTATACGACCAAAATAAAAAGCCTGTCAGAAAACAAAACAGAAAAAAAACAACAAATAGAATTAAATAAAGGAAAATGAATGCCATGATTGCTTCCTACTAGCACACTATCACAACATTAGTGGGAGATGTTGCCTTACATGTGCTGGTGTGATACTTCCAGTTGTTTCACCTATGGTCAGGGCAAAACAGCAAATAACCTCAAGCTGTCAATATATACAAAGGTCGTACAGTCTAATTTAGCAATAAAGGATTGTTTGAATGCTCACTTTATTTGCTTTATGACAGGTACACGGTACGTGTTGGACATAAAAATACCAGAATTATAAATGTTTTCGATTGATTCTTTAAGTTATGTCTTGTCATTGAACCAACATAGAAATTTAAGAGCCAGAAGCAGAATCTGATACACATGCAAGTTTTGAAAGTGGATTCAGAAATAACAGTATTGTACAAAATAATAATTACAGTTTTTTTTAATATAATTATCAAAATACACCTTCTTTCTTAGCACCTCTTTATACTTTTGTGTGTTTTGAAAAAAAAAGCACCATTGTAGTCGATTTCATACAGCACCTGGAGAGCCAGAGAGGAGGTCTGTGTCCCCTTATGTCGCCGACCCCCTCTTCTGGTTACCACCGATTCACCCTCCTCTGCCACGTTTTCAAATGTCCTTCACCTTTGCTCCGTAACGTGGTTAAGTCATGTGGTTCGAGCCCTACGAGGGCAACAAGTATTCTCCTGGGTTACATACATGGAAAGACATGTTTGCTACACCATTTCTTATTCAAAACTTGCATGTGGCATAGGGTGGGGGGCTAGAAATGGGGTTTGGTGGTACCCAAAATGTCTCAACTTGACTTTCTTTGCTGGCCCCATCAAGTTCTTTTTTTTTCTTTTGTTTTTTTGTTTTTATTTAGCCAAGGAAGCAGACGGGCCCAACGTCGAACCCAAACTTCTGGTTAGGGTCCCCAAAGTCAGTCAACATGACATCAACGATTGGAACTTGATCGATTTTGGGAGTATTAATCTCTATCACAGTCTTTCCGTAGCCCTTCCTCATCTGCAACGAGAGAGACGAGAGCTGTTCAGCTTTTTTTTTTTAAAAAACATGACAAGAGGGAATGTGTCTCAGAAAGATGATTAGACAAACAGTCTGAAGGAAGGCCTTACCGCACATCCGTCTGAGATAGCCTTGATGTAAGGGTTATTGTCATAAGACATCTCCTCATCGTTGGCGCCCAGGAAGCGCAGAGCCTTGTCGTAGCTGTCGGCAGTAGCGTCGTGCCAGCCCACAGACTGATGGCAGTGGTAGGTGAAGTTCTGCCTGGCTGAGGCTGTCAGTAGTCTGAGGAAGGTCATCTGCACCATGTTTATTGAGTTTCCATCTGTGTCAACATAGGACAGCTAGGAGCAGAAAGAAGGAGCAAGGTTTAATTTGAGCGGCAAATACTTCTCACTTAACAGTCTAAAATCCAAGAAAGTATCAATAACATACAAAACTACAATATAAAGGAACAGTCCTACTATTTTAGAATTTACTCGACAGGAACGTGAACTCTGTGTGCACCTTGTATGAACACTAGCATTTAAAACGCTCTTGGTTCAGCACCAGGAGACGTACTTCACTTTTAAACTCAGGGAGTGACTCAGTCAGTCGTTTCAAGTCTGTTCTCTGTGGAAACACATCAGTGTGACACCAGTTTGATGCAGCAGGACAGGACTTGTTTCTTTTTTTATTCAGGACTCCAAGATACGATGGTTTGTGTTTACAAAGCTGGAATGCTACAGTATTGAAGTAGTCTGCTGGATTCCTCTGTAATGTTTTATTTATACATTGTTCTGTATATGAGAAAGTGTAATGTTTCCAAAATGAGGCATTAGTTCAATAGGATGTCGACTGCTTTAAATTAAAGCTCTTCCTATTCGTGACAAAAGCACATCCCTGCTCTGGCTTTGCGTAAAAATATGGACACACTCAAACCACTGGGAAGTTTGGGATTTCTTAATGTGGAGCAACTTTGGGTCACTGCTTCAGAATTTCATGGATGGGGCTGCTTTTTGAGTCTTTTAGCAGCTGCTCATCACTTTGCAGAGTCTCTGCACAGAGCAGGAAAAAGATGGTACAATCCATTTGGTAAGGCACTGAGCGAAGGAGTTTCTGCTTTGTGCAGTGAGGAGGAGGAGGATGAAGGTATACTTACTATTTTACCACGCTTAAATTCACTGAACCATGACCCAGGGGCTTCTTTGGGCCATGAAGATATTCTGACCTGTGGAAAACAAATCAGACAAAACATTAATGACGCATATTATCATGGCTTATATTTCGTTCCCAATCATTAATTTAATAAATGATAATTTATTAATCCTCTTGGGGAAATTCTTTGTGGACAGGCAGCCTGTTAAAGGCACCATGGGTCATGCAGTGAATGTGGGAAAAGGTAGCTGTATAAAGGGCAGCTTCCAGGCAGCATCAAAGTTTATCGTCTGGGACCAGAAGATAAATCTGTTTACTTTTTTAATATCTTAAAATATAATTTTCATACGAGTTGTGTTTTGGAACTTTTTGTGTTTTTTGCACAAAAGTGAATATTGAATGTGTACAAACTTAACCCTGAAGCTAATCAAATTTCTCATTGACAAATTCAGTCCAGTGCATCACTGCCTGTTAACATGATGTTTCATGTCTGGACAGACATGCTGATTGCAGACAGTCGAGGGTCTGGTGAGCACAACTCCTGTGTCACTTACTCCATTGGACTTCTTATCTGGATAGATGCAGGTTTCGCCCCCGGCAGTGAAGTTACAGTAGACTTTGAAGGAATCCCCTGAGCAGCCTTGGTTCGGATCAATCCAGTATTCGCCTGAGGAGAACCGAAGCACACTCAAACATCTTGCGTCCACAGAAAGCAGCTTAAAGCTCAATTTCTTTCTGTTCACAAGTTATTTACTTCTCATGCTCATGGCTAAAACACTGCTGGATAAAGTTATATTTATGTGTTAGGGTTTTTTGAGTTGCCCGAAGGGAGGTACGATCAATATGTTTATTAAGAGGCTAAATCGCTAAAAAGTGCTTCTCTTTTTTCGAAACTCTCCTGCTTTGAGTCAACTCACCATCAGGGAACTCAGGGTGGCAGAGCTGCAGATCTTTGCATGTTCTGGCTGGGTTATTCTGGGTGCCCATAGGGTACTTCATGCGCTCGATGTCCTGTTTGAGGTTGTTGAGTGAGCTGAAAATGTCCTCCATGCCCTCACCATAGTCCAGAATGGTACCGGCTGCGTCTGACTGCATGTCGCTGGAGCGCTTGGTCTTCTTGGGTGACTGGATGGGCAGGGGCTGGATAACTTCACCTGGTGGGCCCTGAAGGGGGCAGTGAGAGATTTTTAAATTCTGATACGACTCTCTGACTGTGTAGGGATGTTGAACTAAGTGCTGTACACAGTAGCAGTAGTCTTAAATACTCACAGGAGGACCAGGAAGACCAACTGAACCAGTGTCTCCTTTTGGACCAGCAGGTCCCTGGGTGAAACAGGAAGCATATTTTTAACAAACACACTTTGTTATTATCACATGGACAATATGGCTTTAAAAAAAAAACATTAATTCTACTCACAGTTGAACCTTTGGCTCCCTTTGGACCTTGAGGACCCTGCATGAGACAGGACATAAAGTCAGCAATTTGACAAAGTCATTCTAGCTGCAGTGGAGAATCTTAATGCATGATTGAATCCGTAAAAAACTCACAGGCAGACCGGGAGGACCTGGGGGACCGAGAGGACCAGCAGCTCCACTGATACCCTGTGATATGATGAGATGAAAGCAGAAGTCAGATATATATTAAAGAAACATCAGAGACATGAGTGTTATTGTGAGGATTGAATGAAGAGTGAAATGGAAAAGCTAGAATTCAGTGATGGACATGGAATGAATACAGATGCACACAGAGTTTTTCATAAATGGAGATAGAGAGGAGGTCTTTATTTTAGCCACCGAGAGGAGGCTAAACGCTGCACTTATGTTGTTTCTTTGCACCCAGCAGTTCACAATCTTCAAGTTCAATTTTGTCAGGAAATAAAGTTGGACGTTATGAGGGCAATTTTCAGGCCCTGAAATAGAAATGGCAAACTGAGTGAAAACTTCTGAAGCCCCTTGTGCTCTGACAAAAGGGAACATTACAATTTCATTAGGCTTAATCTCCAGATACTTAATCCATCCCATCACCTTAAATCACTGAGCCAGGGCAGGCTGAGGGCCACAGCAGGACAGAATCCCATATTCACTCATTGTGCAATGTTTATTTAAAAATGGATGAAGGCTGTCATCACTTTCTACCCCCCTCCTCTCTTTTTTTTTAGAGCTGCTTCTGGTTTAAGTGCAGGCCTCTGTGGTTGAGAAAAACAGTTTAATTTTAATGCTGTTGCTCAGCAGGCAACTCTTATCAGTGTGTTCCACACTATTAGATCGTCGCAGAAATTATCGACAATGGAAAAAGTGGTAAAAAGAAAATGTGGTGTGTTCGGGCTGAAAAATATGAGTTCCGTCCACTCAGAAACGGAAACAGAAAGTAAAGTGTTTAATTTAAACATTTCAACAATTTAAATCAATAATTCAATGTGTAAAAAGCTAGAACCAACAGAGTGTTTGCCCTGTATAGATGTAGTGAATTACAATGTCTGATTCAGTGGCTTTTAGTCAAAAGCAAGTAAGTGCAGATAGACCTGTGGCCACAGTGGAAGGGTAATGGGCTAAAAAATGGTAAGAGGTAAAGGGCCAGCATTGGAACGAATCATCAATCACTTACGCCGTCACCCTTGCTGCCATGAGTACCCTGTGGCCCAGGCAAACCTCGGTCTCCCTTCTCTCCTTGCTCACCAGGGGGCCCGATCAGACCGATCAAACCTGGGTGACCCTGCAGGAACGAAAACAAACACGCACACACACGAAAAACAATCAAAGATACAGTAACAACAATGTCCCCTGAAAATAAAATGCACATGAGAGGCCGTGGAGGGTGAAAGAGAAAAACTGGTGTGGAAACACAACGACTTTAGAACAAGCGAGCTCTAACCAGGTCCAGAGGCTGACGGCGTAAAAAACACACAACGCGCTGCTCTATTGTTTGCTTTTCAAACTGCTCTCTCTCAAGCCATCATGTCAGCGTGTAGGAGGCAATTTACATAGAGTAATGTGTGCTGTCTGAATATCCTTATCCTGCAGTCATATTTCACCAGCAAATGTGACAGTGGAGGTGAAGAAAAGAGCAAGATCAGGCAGATTAGAGTGATACATCACATTTTGCTACATATTCATCTACAGGTTTCCTCTGTTATGTCAGTTATGGCACATACTCATTTGGTTTCCTAGCTGTTAACACTGGTATTAACACTGATGTGTTGCTTGATAATTTGCCTGCAAGCTTTGTGTTGAAGTTGTGAGCTGCCTTGACAGAACTAAAGAACCTTTCACTCTTTCCTGTTTGAAGCCTGCCTCAGCTTTCAGTCAAAGAAGTCTGCACTCACCTTTTCACCCTTTGACCCAGGGTCACCTTTGAGACCAGGAAGACCAGGAGGACCCTAAACAACAGCAGAAAGTACAAATTCAAACCACAAAGGAAGAGAAAACTTGAAGGAGCAAATGAGGCGGTCCAACCTTTGGGGAAATATGCAAATGCAGAAACAGATGATACTGTATATTTGATAAGACTGTCATCTGTGTATGTTCTGTAGAGTTAGAAAGTAGGTCTGAAATACTTAGAGATGGAAGAGAAAGAGAACTTCCTGCCTCGCTCTGTCACAAGTGAAAAAATACACCTCCCAGCAGCTCCAACTCCAGCTGCATAGGTAAATACTGAGAGAGAGACATTATGAATACTAACCATGGGACCAGGTGGACCATCTTGTCCTGGGGCGCCGGGCAGTCCTTGTTCACCCTGTGAAAAGCCATTCAGTTGTAGTGAGAATTATAGCCTGCTGCATTTTCTCTGACCTGTCATTGATTTTCTGTGCTCAGCACAATGATTAATAGCCCAAACAGGGGAAAAGTGGGCTGGAATAAACAAGCAAAACTAAAGCAAAAGCCAAATGGGAGTATTGATTATTGCATGAAGTCTATCATCATGCTTTAGCTGTGCTTTTTTATCCAGTGTAGTTCAGACTTACAACAGGGCCAGGAATTCCACGCAGACCCTCTGGACCGGGCTTTCCTGGAGGTCCCTGAGGTCCAACGGGTCCTGTTTTACCCGGTGGCCCCTCTGCACCAGCCTCACCCTGCGAGGATATACAGTAATGTAAGTCCAGGCCAAATGTCATCCAGTGCTATTGTAACAATGTTCTTCATTTTATAATGTTCTGGCCCAATGTCACATAGTGTGTAACACAATCTGTTTGGATTAAAGCTGCTAATGTTTGGAGGAGCATCATCATGACAAGTCATGACATGCAAGTCTTCAGATTCTCTCCTATGTTAGTTGGAAATACATGACTAAAAAAGGTTATAAACTGAAATTGATAGTTTTAGATCATTGCAGCTCATTGACAGAGTCATATCTGGTATTTCTGATGGTATAAAATAAAAATATCAGCTGCACCACCTGCAATCCGCAGCACATAAACAACACTTTTTGTTTAGTCCCAGGATTCGGTCGCAGCCTGATTTTAAGAGAGTATGCACTGTAAACAAGTTATCAAAAGAGAAGTGCTCCTGTTGCTCCAAATGAGGTCTAGATCGGACTTCCTTTTATGTTTTCAGTTGAAGTTCACACAAATATTAGTTTGAGCTGACCAGCTAAAATGTGTAATATATATCAATGTGCACAGAATCTAGACAGAGCACGTGGAAATATATCAGTCTGGAGCTGCATGGTGTTTACGGATGACAGGCCTCCTGCAATAACACAGCAGCATCTTGCTGCACTTGTCATCAATCACAGTCTAACTGTATGATTTGCTTCCTCACATACACACAGAATGTGCCTCATTAACAGTGATTATCCACCAACATACAGGGAATAGTATGCACAGTAGAGAGGCATGAAATATAAATAACACTGGAAGGTTTTTTAGCCATGTAACCAACATAGGATATCATTGTGTAGTGAGATTGTTATAAAACAAGTGCACACTCAGGAGAAATTTTAGCATCTGAAATTTCTGACATTAATTCTGACTGTCAGACATTAAGTCTGACTGACATTAAAGGGAGAACAGCAGCACTGAGGACCTCAGGGCTCGAGGTCTCCTTTTATTGTCCTTCTTCAAATTAAGCCAGAGCTCAACGACATAATCAAGTGAATCGCTGTTTCGCTCAAATAGGCTGCGTCTGTAAATTTCCATCTAATCTGCTGTGGGAATTTAATTTCTTCTGAGTTTCTGTGATTTTAATTCGAGAGGAGAACAATTGTGCACAGTGAGTGGAGGTGTGTGTGGGTGTAGCAGAGGTACTTGCTGAGATGGCTCTGCTGTAGCAAAGATGGATTGACTTTGGTTACCTTAGCGCCCTTCTCTCCTTGCCTGCCCTCTGCACCTGCAGCCCCTGGAGGTCCCTGAGGAGGAGGACAACAGGACACAGGTTTAGTATACAACATCAGCACAACTGCACAAACAAATAAATGTTCATAACTGAGCGGTTACACTGTTTGAGGGGCTAACCAGCACAGCAGTAATAAAACTGACTCAGTACTGTATCTGAGCTGTGCAAACAAGCAGTGATCAAAACACCAGGCGACTGGCATTTCAGCTTCATTTTATTGGATTTCATATTGAACAATCGTCTTGTCTGATAAATACGTAGTGGGTGCTTTGTCCGAAAGCAAAAAAAATCCATTGTCCTTAAATGTGCACTACTTCAGTTACGTCAAGATCTATTTGAATGACTCTGACATGCCTTTGTCTGTGCATGCAAACATACAATGGGTGCAGCTGTGTACAAATGCACACAGAAGACACACACACTTTTCTTCAGTCATGCTGAGGGTTGGCAGGTCATCTTTTCTTTCTGGTCGGGTTCTGTCAGGCTCACAACGATTTCTTTCAACTCCACCTCCAGTCGTCCCTCTTCAAAACAGCTCTTCATCCAAATTCTACTCTGATCTGGCCGACTGCAGCCTGAGTGCTATTGACTGAGAGCCTATAATGTGAGCTCGCCTCCTGTCTTGGAGCTTTCATCTTCTCCTGATGTGCACCTCTTACTGGTGGTGAAGAGGCTGGCTCTTGATCAGCACAAAGAGCCATTTCAATTGAAGCTTGATATACAGCAGCTCAAGTCAGTGTGCTGGGTGTGTTCTTCTTGTCAAGGTTGCCAGACCACCTGTGGGTCGCCCTGCAGCATCAGATGTTTGACGGTTCATTACTGTTTTTACTTGAATAAAACCACTGTCGGTGACTGAGAAAAGACAAGAGAGTGTCCTGGACCCATTTAAAATAAGAATAAAAGCTGGATGAGGTCAATTGCTTATTGTATATTTGATTTTTAAAAAGGCAAAGTTGAATGCATTTCCAGTATTAAGGCATTATCACATAAGATGAAACTAAATTTGCTACTGCACAAAACGGACTTACTTAGAATCAGAGGTTAAGCCACAAAGAGATTTAAGGATTGTTGCAAATTTATACAGGCAAAATGCTGAGAACACACAACAGATTCTAAATAACCCTAGATGGAGAATTATGCATTCTGAGCAGCAGCCTCTCAATGAGCACGGATCATCTCGCCCCTACCCTCTTTTTTTTTAGTGATTAAAGAGCCACGTGTGATAAAATAGCCCCTTTTCCTCACCGTAATCCCCGGGCCATTTAGGTGCAGCATATGCTGATATGCTAAATCCCCCGAATGTAAATTTCATTGGGCATATTAGGAAAGCAATCAGGCCTGGTTTAAAAATGCATGGCATGATTTTTTAACAGTGGACTGAGCTTTGGAGTCTTTGAAATGCACTTAGTCATTTGATATTGTGACTTTTCCTTCACATTTAGGAGAAAAGCAACTCATTTTCATGTAGACGGAAATATGCTAATGTTCTTTCTGGGATGTGCAGTCGAAAATGGGAAAGCATAAAGGAGATGTGTATAGAGTGAGAGTGGTCGTCAAATCTTTGCATCTAACTCAACTCAGAGTCAGCACTGAGGAGTCGAGCTGGTAAAGGTAAAGGCTGATCAAAAAGTCAGTGACGATATTCAAGTCAGAATCAACTCATTCCATGAAGATGTTTTTTAGCTGGTGGTCCTGAAGCTGCTGTCAGTCAAACAGCCATGGATCAATAATGTATCACACTTGATATATTTCTCTCACTTGCTTCCCATCGCCACTAGTACATAAAAGAATTTGAAACCCACTGCCACTCCTTTTTTCCAGCATTTTTTTCAGTAAGGCTTTTCAATTTATTGCTAAGTAAAAAAAAATGGATTCATGATTTTCACATGCTGTGTTGGTTTCTCAAAAGGCTTTGAGGTGGCTTTTCTTTGTGGACGACGCCATGCCTTGACCCCTTAAATCTCCCGCTTTGTTTTTCCCATTCTACTTTTAATGAAAATGAATCTCTCGTGCTTTACTGTCAAGATTAAGGTGTTGGAGAAGTTACGATACAATACAATTCTTCTGATTTTAAACTGGGGGTAAAATTCACACAGGTGCACTGCAAGAGATTTCATATGAAAACAACTCACTGATCAGATTAGTCCTAGATTATTGCCAGAAGGACACACACACACACACACACACACACACACACACACACATACACATACATACTGAGGTAAAATGAGTTTTCGTGGCACAGACTTACTCTCTTGCCAGGTGGCCCAGGTGGACCTGCTTCTCCTGATGGACCTGGAGGTCCCTGAAAACAAGCAAGGAAAGAAACTGTCAAAACACGATAAAACAGTTTTTATTACCAAACAAGTCAGTGATAATTAGAATTTTAGTAAAGGGGCAGCTTGTTTCTCTAAATCTCCTGTTGGAAAAGATAATAATATAGACAGTATTTTGATACTGTCCAACCCCAGGATAGTCCAGATGAATCCAGCCAAGTTGGAAGAGGAGCTGGGCTGCCTGAGATGATACATATTAGGCTCCCAAGACACTCTAGCTATTATCTGAGTTAATGCCAAGCAATCAGAGCATGCATTTTTAGCACAGTCATTTAGTACCATAAAATGAAGGCAGAGCTGTTTAGCTGCTTTATAGGTGGTTACATGTAAAGACAAATAACAGAAGGATATACTTGTTTTCCTGTTAAACAACATCATTTAAACATACTATACCTACTAGTAAACCAAACTCAAATATGTAACATTCAGAGCAATTAAAAGAGTTCTCTTGCTTTTCTCTGGCAGTGATAAGGACTCATTTACATTCATAAATGTTAATAAAAGCTGTGATTCTCTGTGCTTTACACAGGGCCAGCACATTACTGTTTGGCTTTTATTTCTAATCATACTTAATGAATCTGCAAAGCAGATAAGTCCATTTACCCTACACCCAAGAGTATGAACTAAATATCATGAATTAAAATGTTGCAGTATGAATTATTTATTGACTAAATATAATTACAGTTTTTACTGCAGGCAAACTTGTGGTGCACAACTACATCACAAAATAAACAAGAGATATTCATGCAAAGTGACGAAGCCAATGATTGTTAAGATAATTGCATTTCATTATGTGCTTCTAAAGCATCCATTAAATGATGTGTATATGGTGCATGATATTTACAGTTCAAACCATGTGAAATGACACCAACTTACTGGCTGACCGGCCTCACCATCTTCTCCCTTCTCCCCTGGTTCCCCATCAGTACCCTGTAATAGAGAGATGTGCATTTTAGATTCTGTCTAATGTTGACCATATCTAGCCTATAATGCTGTATACCTGCCATGCTGTGTTATTGGGTCACAACACACAGATCTATATGATCAACTGTATAGGGTCCAATTTTCTTAAGGAATTTCATACTTACTGCAACACCTGGCTCTCCAGGAGGGCCAGGGTCTCCAGGGAATCCAACAGGACCCTGAGAGAAAGAAATGAGTCACATTAGGGTTGCAAAAGAAATGTGAGGTACTGCTGTGAGACATAATTTCCTTGGACTCGGGTATTAAGGGCATGCATAGTCATTTCAACAGTGATATAATGCTGTGATTTAACCATTTAAAGCAGTTTGATGGGCTTAATGATGATGTTGTAAATCCATGAGGAGAGGCATCACTGCGTTCCATTAGCTTGCAGGAATAAAATATAATCTCCCTAAAAAAAAGACTCTGAATATGTTCTAGGATAAAATAGCCTGCCTCAAGACTGGACAGGGACTTTCCTGAGCCTGTGTGAGTAGGAATCACAAAACGTCCTCTGCAGGTTTTGAGAGAATTTGTTGGACTTACAGGGTTGCCCTTTGGACCATCATCTCCAGGCGGCCCTTTTGCACCAGCAGGTCCGGCAGCTCCAGGGGGGCCTGCCTCTCCTTTCTCTCCTCTCTCACCTTTGGGTCCCTGTAATGATGGGAGGTGGTGGAGGGCATTCATTACATCAGCGTCACAAGGAGGGGGTATACACTAAACTGAACTGTGGCCAAAAACTGACATTCAGCGGGAGGCTGCTGAGAACTGATGTGTATGTGTAACAAAGGACAAGATGTCTAGCTGTAAACAAACTGATGTGAAAAGAGTCTGCACCACAAGTTGGGTGTTACTATGTCTCTACAGTCAAGACAAAATGAGCAACATCATTTCAGAAAGATGCCATGTGTATTATTTTAAACATTGACTAATTTAATATACCCACCTGTCTAATGACAATAAATATACAAGGCATGATTTTCATATTTGCCTGTAATCCCTTCACCATCTGTCACTGCCAGAAACTATGAAATACAAAAATAATCTTGTGGATCATAGCCTAAACCACTTTTCTAGCACATTATCAGTTGTCATTTGGTGGGAAAGCTGCTGCTGATTGGAAAAGAGATTGTCCTGCACTGAGCCTGAAACACTGTCTCTAACACCACATGATAAAACTAGTTTCATCTACTGTAAAGCTGATGGTAACACTATAATCACTTTTCTTACAAGTAAAAGTCCTGCTTTCAAAATGTTACTTAAGTCAAAGTACAAAAGTATTAGCTCAGAAAATACTAAGTACCAAAAGTAAAAGGTGTCTTTATGAATAATTGCTTCCTTGCAATGAGAATGATATTACTGAAATTGAATTATTGATGTTCATCCCTTTAATGTTGCACCTGGTAACCATGGAGCTTACAATATTTTAACTCTTAATGTGTTTTGTTAAAATCTGGATTCTACTGCATCTTTTATTATTAATAAGAATCTGAAAAGACACTAGCAACTATAGTTATCAAATAAATTAGTTTCTGACCTATAGTGTAGGTATGAAGTAGCAGAAGTAGAAATACACAGGTAGAAATCCCTCAATGTTGGACTTAAGTACACTTAAGTAAATGTAATGACTTGCTCTCTGCCACTAACTGTGTGTTGAAACACTGTTTACATTTTGTGTCAGGTTCAAGCTGCACAACAGAATGTAAGATATGACAACTACACTTTATTGTAGTCATTCTGAGTTTTTATTTTTCTAGTGCAATCAATACTAAATGTAGAACTTGAATATATAAAGACACCAGTGTACTTGATGATGATGCCACTGACTTTAGAGATGTCAGTGACACCAGGACTTGTTGGACATTATGAATGTTTGTAATCACACAGCTCTGCCACTCCCATAGAAAACAGGCCATCTTTCAATCTGCTGTTGTACCTTAGTAATGATAAATGAGGCAGCAGAGCTAATAGAACCATCAATTATGGCTGTTTGGTAAAAGTTTAAAAAAGCTATTCAAAGTGTCGTAAATCTCTGTCTGGCAGTAAAATAAGCAAACATATGGATATGGTTAATTAACACGCAGTCTGTCAAAATCATTTCAAATAAACTAGGCAACAAAACAATCTGAGTAACATACACTATGATATAATGAAATGCTGCTTGCACCAAGTATGGTGACTAAATCATGGCTGCATGCTGTACTCAGAAAAGTGGGTGCCTGCTGTTTTGATGTCAACTTGCTTCATGGTGGCTGCTGTCATTGTTCTTTAGGAGTGTCCTCATGATAATTATGTCTTAAGAGTGTGAGAAGATGCTCAGTGTGGTGGACCATGCCGACATGGGGTGCAGAGCAGAGAAACCATGCTGAGATGAACTATCGGTCTCAACGTGAGGAGCAATTACCTTCACTGTAATGAATACACAGCGTTACTGAAGGAAAGACCGATTGCATTTTGTTCTGTATTCACCTAAAGCTGTCCATTAAGCAGCTGCTTCTCAGGGGATGACGTACAAATATGTGCTGTGGATGTTACTGAACATAAATTCTACCAACCTGTGTTCATTAAGTGAAGTAAAACCTGAGCTTTACAAATATTCATGCTGTGGCTATTTGGTCTGTTGAAGGTGAAGAAACTAATATGAAATGTGTGCAAAACACATTTTATAGCAGATTAAGCCACACAAACATAAAACATTCCCGGAGCTTGACAAACTAGCAAAACAAATCAGAGCTCACTTACCACAGTCCCAGCTTCTCCAGGTGGTCCCGGGTTTCCAGCCTCTCCTTGCTCACCCTGTGGTTAGACAAATGTCAGTGTCTGGACAGATCAATCTTCACCAGTTTCCAAATTTAGATGCAGCATTTGAAAGCAATGACACATCTACTCACTTTAATAAGATCATTTGAACATACTAACACTTAATTATGTTATTAATATCAGCAAAAGTCTATAATTGTACATGATTATAAGGCTGTTAAAAGTTACTACACTGCAAGTGCCCTCTTAAAGCGTTGCTAGCCCTTCATGTTTCATATTCCAGCGTCATTTTAACAGCTGTGGTGCGGCATTAAGTATTTATAGTGCAGCCGTCTGCCAAATGGCAGTAAAGTGGACGAATCTTGTTGAAAGTGTTGTAAAATAGACATTAACAGTGTCAACGCTCTAACTCAGACAAAAAGCCTGGGCATACGAAATGAGCAGACTGCAGGTGGTAGCAGTGGGGGCAGCTGGGCAGGCTGAAGTGTACTGTGAGGGATGAGCCCACAGTTTTTCAGTCCCAGTGCTTGACACCATGCTAAGCAGACAGGACCCCCTGCAGTGCAGTGTTCTGACTCTTACCTTCTCTCCCACAGATCCCATGGGGCCCACGCCGCCTGGAGGTCCTTGTGGACCCTGCAGCAAGACATATAGAGAGAGGTGAGGCCCTCGCCTTGGGAGAGGACGCATAATGACACTGTGCCACTTAACAGTTTACAGTCTGGTGGCATCTTAAATGATACAGTACATTAATAATATATGCAGGATAAATACTTTTTTGTTCACACATTGCTATCAATTAGTTATACGTACATCAGCTCCACTAGGACCCTGAGGACCTCTGGGACCAGGGGGACCAGGAGGGCCCTGCAAGGAGGAAATACAGCATTGTTAGAGTGAGCTAACCTACTCTAAGAGAACTTACAAAATGCAGATGAGTCTCTTACCATGGGGCCAACATCGCCGTTCTCTCCCTTCTCACCAGGAGGTCCGGGAAGCCCCTGCCGATGAGAAAAAACAAACAATTATCATCAGAAAAATGTATTACGAGCACAAGGTGTTCTTGAATGAGTCATTTTAATGATTAACTGTGTTTGCGCTGTTACCAGCTGTTGCTGCTCGATGTTTAATTTGACTGCAGGAATACTGGAGCAATGCACTGAAATGTTAAATACATCTGTGGGCCAGAACGTGCACAAATTACCCGAATCCATGTTTTAACTTCAGTCTAGTCCTATTATCTGTTCAATGAAATGTTCAGTCAGTAAACACTGAGCAAGGTCAAGAACAAGTCTTCTATGAGATGGACCTTCATAACACAGTCAGTGTCATACAGAGCTCCAATACAGAGCAATTTAGGACAGTGTTCATTTAGGAAAATATATTAAATATTTTGAACATCTGAATTAAAAGGCTTGATTTAATTAAACTTTCTACAACTGGTGCTTAGTGTCAAATTCAGTAATGCAGTGTCACACATCTTCAAATGTGGCTGTGAATATAACCTGGATTTAATCTTCCTCAGACAAAGGTGAGATGATTTTATTCCAGAATTATATGTCAATCTCTTAAAACGTGTTTTCTGCTCTGCACTGACTTCTTCAGGTTCAGTCAAAGATGCAGACATAGCTCCATCACATGTCAAATAGGCAGGGTGGTCAAGACCTTGTGAATGTTAGATCCCTGACATTTCTTCCAGTAATTGCTGTAGCCTCCTTTGCCCTGTCTCTCTGTGTGTGTGTGTGTGTGTGTGTGTGTGTGCTGTTCTTGATTCAGAGTCAGTTTGTCATCAGCGTAAGGTGCAAGGTTGCATGAAAGCAGATCAAAGAATTCATTCCTGTACATGAGCTTTCACCAATCTTAAATGCTCACAGCGCTGACTGTTTGCATGTGTGTGTGTTGCCCTACATTTAAGCATGTGTGTGCTTTTCTGTGGGTAAAAAAAAAAAGAAAAAGCTAATGTGTGCAGCTGCATGCTTATTTCTCCCGTGCTGAGAAATCTCATCTGTGTAAAGGTCTCCCCTAGTCTAAGATCATTAGCAGTGCTGCTAATTATGCAGCATGGTGAATGTGCTTGATTGAGAAACTGACTATCAGAGCAGGTCAGTCCACGCAATTAATGGAATCACGATGGGAAGTCACTTACATCCAATTAAAAGTCCATTGAATACATTCCTACAGAGATAGGATAGCACCTTGGAATGACGAGCAGCAGTCTATGTAATTTCATCAAGACAATGACCCCAATATCGGCAGTTCACTCTTAGTGTGTTTAGCAGATCATTTCTAACAAATGGGTTACTACCAGAGGGAAGCTCTCATTAGATATTTTCATGGCAAAACATCATTAAGTTTAGTTGTAGTGTAGATGTGGTGTGCATTTTTCAGAAAGAGCCTTAACCCAGGTGGCGATGGAGGAAGGATGTTGTTAGCACATAGAGGTTTTATCATGCAAAAACAACTGTACGAACGTGAATTTGTGTCACCTGCTCTAGAATGTATGGGATGGTTGTCTCACTTTTACCTGTTTATACTGTAGATCACTGGCTGATCCTGATTCTTATGATATCACTAGACGCTGCTACTACAGGCACAATGTGTGAGAACATTATACTGCAGTTCATTAGTCTGCAGTAATAAAAGATAAGACTACGCATGGCACTACAGTAAATGTCTTTCTCATTATCGTCTTTCTGCACATATCAACATTCTTGTCTCTTTGTCTGTACACAGTATAAAAACCTATGTCAAAAGTAACATTAACAATGTATAAAAGTGGGAGAGTTGTGCTGTTTATTCTGTATGACACAGTGGTGAGTGGTACTAACCTGCAGACCAATGGGACCAGGGGGTCCAGGAAAACCTCGGGGACCTTCATCTCCTTTCTGTCCAAACATACCCTGCTGACCTCTGGGACCAGGTTCTCCATCAGCTCCCTGACAAATAGCATACATACGTTTTCACTACAGTCATTAACTTTAACATTTTCACTGAATGTTAATGTTACATCTGATCAACTCTACATTTATTCTTACCAGAAACTGTGAAACATAAATTGCGTTGTGCTGTTATGTTACACATATACTGTATTTGTGTGTGGAATGCCTACTGATATGATACAAAGGTTATTTGCTAAACGGTTCATTTTCAAAGGTTGTCTCTGGGCCAGATGTTAACTTTGTCAATAAAACAACAATAAAATATATAAAAATGATGATGGGAAGAGCAGTGAAAACATCAAGCACATGAACATAAGTCAGGGTACTAAGACAGGTTTGTATGTACTGTACTGTATGTGGTATATTTATTCCAGAAATAGGAAGTTTTTATTGTGGAGGCTAAAAAGATGGAGCAATGTTATCTTATTCTGAATCTAGCTAATATATACAGTACATCTGATAAATGGGGGATGAGTTAACTCTCACTTATCTGCATTGTCTCCTTCATAAATACTATCTGCTCATCTGGCTAGTACCTATTGTCGTCCTTTCTGTCTGCCTTGTGATGCTATAGTTATCAGACATTCATGATGCGACATTAGAGACATTTCACCCATGCGTGACAGGGCTGTTCAGTTGGACAGTACTTACAGCAGGGCCTGGGGCACCTATGGGACCTTGGAGACCAGATGGACCAGGAGGACCCTTAACATAAACAACACAAATCCCAAAATAATAAATAAGATAATAACAATAATGACAAGAAGGAACATCAGCATCTCTCATATAAACAGTCTTGCTGTAACAACAGCATTTGAAACTACCGTTACTATTATTAATATTATTACTGTGAAAATGGATGTGATTGCCTGTGGAAAATAGGACACACACCTGTTCTCCCTTGTCTCCCTTGCTTCCTTTCTGACCGGGCTCTCCAACCTCTCCCTGAGAAGGAGAAACACACATATACACACATGCACACACGCACACACACACACACACCATCTCAGATCAGCTTAGCTTCCTCTGTAAATGTCAGCAGCTTATGAGAAATCACTGAAGACCTTCAGCTTAACACAAACAACCATTATCTGCAGCTATAATCTTGACAGAGGAGACAGATATTTTTCTATAGCATAACAAACATCTACAGTGACAGACAGTATGTTTGTCAGCTCAGCTGAAGGAACCTTAAGAAACAGAATGACTGCAGGGGATGAAATGAGCCACGATATGTTACTTTCATAGGCAACATTTAGGAAAAAGGTAAATATGTTTGAACACAGGTGGTGGTGAGTGGCTGACTGACCTTGTCACCATCCTCTCCTGGTGGACCCTGGGGTCCAGCAGGCCCAGGCAGACCGACAGGACCTTGGACTCCATCACGACCAGCTGGACCTTGAGGCCCTTTCTCACCCTAGAGTAGAACAAAGTTTGATGAAATGGTATTTTGAAAGATTGTGCATAAAAAAATAACTATGGGGAAAAATACTTACAGGCGCTCCCTTCTCACCAGCAGGACCTGGAGGACCCTGAGGGCCAGGTCTACCAGACAGGCCGATTGGACCAGCTTGACCAGCAGGACCTCTCTCACCAGGAGAACCCTTTGCAGGACAGAAAAGAAAGAAGTCAGGTTTGTTTATCCTGAAGAGAAAGGGTTCCTACATACCCAAACCATTTCTGGAGGAATTCTAAGAAAAAAGCAGGAGCTTCACACAGCAACAGGTGGCTTTTAAGTTCTAATAGAGCAACTCCTTGAAAGCAGCCAGCGTTATCTGCTGTCGGCGAGCTGAAGTCTTGGTGACTCTCTGAGCTGGGAGCAGCTCACTCCTGCTGCTGAAGAAGCATTTCTGAATCAAAGAGGCTGCTGCGATGTATCAGTGCTCACACACAGGGACTCAGTGTTCACCTAAATCCATAAAACATGATGGCGAACGACACTCAGCATTTTCTATCTCTGCTGCACTGAATCAACACTCTGTGTACCTTAACGCACATTAACTTTATGTTCCCAGAAGCACACACCCCGTCAACATAAAACTAAGATATAAATTATGACTGTTTTTGGAGCAGGATGAAGACATTATATTATCATAACTGTCAATATGAATAATCTCTAAGTTATTAAGTTCTGATTACAATGTCCATGTTTTAATTATCTGTCTTAACTAATACAGATGTTGCATTTGAGATGTTATCACTGAGTCACATTAGTTATATGCTTGTGTGCTTGGCTAATTAACACGAGACTGGGTAGAACCATTTTGCTGTTACTTTAATCACAACAGCAGTAGCAAGTGATGTATCTAGTCAATGTCTGCCCTGAACCACATGCAAATATAAGGAAACTGTGATTAATAACAAATTTACTTATTTGCAGCTACAGTCATTAAAGACATGTAAATATTTACATTGTGCACATGTATTGTAGATAAAGAAGAAAAGTAATCTAGCAAGTATAATACAAGTACATAGAAGTATATTACTATACTTGAAGTGTACTTGAAGTATACTTCATAAAATAAACTTTAAGTATAGTACTTTTTGTAGGGCGGTGTTAAAGTGTAAAACAGAACATGTCAGTAAAATGACATGATTAAAGTAATTGAAGTGAATAAATAAAGTGTATTTATTTATTTTTTAGGTATATCACCACATTCTGAATGCTCTTAGTAACTAATTTAATGGTTGCTGGAAAGAAACGATTAAACTAATCCTATTAGTGCTGATGTCGAGGTGTCTCAGGTTGTAGCCTGAGTTCTTCCTGCTGAACAGAAAGTGACTAGTATGGTGAGAGTCTCTGGTACATTAGCATGCATGCATGTGTTTTTTATGGTGTTATTGCTCCAAAAAAGTTTCAAAAAACGCTAAGCAAGTAATGTGACGAGGTAAAAGATAAAAACTGTAACATGACAAGACTTGCTACCTACATGTTAACCCTGCTACTAGAGTAAATTTGAGGCTGAGAAGAGCTGAAAACACAGCAAGCATAAAGTGCCATGATGCAAACTTTGATATTGACAAGGGATGTTTTTGAATCACCATATGGATGCTGGCACGGCTGTGTGGTTTGTTGTGTTTGGCTGTTTGGGATCTGTGAGCTGGGAGGCAGTGGAGCAAACACACACAAATCACTGTGTGCAGCAGGACGAGGGGAAACCCTTGTAAAATTAATTAAACTAAAACTAAATAATGTGATCACAATGGTTTAATGAGTTCAAATACATATGTATGTAATGGATGTTTCCTAGTTCCTGCTGTGTTTGTATGAGGACCAAGGCAGTTGTAGTGTCCTTGAGCAAGGCACTTAATCCAGCTGCTACAGTGGAGCAGTAGTGTGTAGAAAGTTATGAATTTGCAGGAATGGCCACCAGACATAGAGCATACTATCTTAGCTGTGGAAATAAAGTTAAACTAATCAACAAATGCACTAATTCTCTCTAAAATGAACACCACTCCCCCATAGGGACATCAAAAGGAAAGCAGATATAAAGAAGCACAGAAGTTGACTAAAGTAATATGATGAACATTTGTTGGTGCTTAAAATGCCCTTCAGTGCTTCACACAAGCAGCTTAAGCTCAGTAAAACATGGATCAATAACACAAATCACATAGAAAATGTCATAAAAATTCAACAGCGGAAAGTTAACTTCCCAAAGCTGCTTTGATCTAAGGTAACAGTGTACTTACAACAGGACCAGGTGGACCTTGGGGCCCCTCTCCTCCCTTCAAACCTGCTGGACCCTGGAGAAAAGAAGGAAACAACACATGAGGAACTTCCTGACATAACCCTGACTTTTGTCTGTGCATTTGATCTACAGGCCTACATTTCTACAGCTCCATCATTAGATACCTATCCAGCCTGGTCTTCCTTTGCTGGTTTATCACACCAGCCAGACACCACTAGAAATGTGCTTTGAGTGCAATTGGCCTCATAGCACCGCTCTGGGAAAATATCATTACCACTGACATTTTCATCCTGGTCAACTACCGGCATTAATCAGAGACACAGAGAAAACAATCATCATCCATAACATGGAACTCAGTAAATTGTGGCACGTCTGAATAAGATATGATATTCTTCATAAATGTGCTCTTGATGTAGCCTAGCCTAACTTGTGTGTGTGTGTGTGTGCATGTATATTATGTTCTCTATCTTGTTCTGCACAGCTCTGCTATATCATTTTGCACATGCAGAGGGATGTTTGTAGTATGTTCCATTCATGTGTATTTTCTTGTCTGTTTGACAATGCCTACAATGTGCGTGTACGTGTGTGTGTGTGTGCATTCAGCTCCCTTGTGGGCCACAGAAGAGGGCGAGTAATGAGTGTGGCTGTGTGCTGAAGTAAATTACAATGGCAGAAAACAATCAGCGGTGTTGTTGGGCTGCAGAGTCTCACTGACCTTGAGGATGCAGACAGCACAACACTAGCTCTCCCTACAGTAAATTCATTCCCATCCACCAAGGTCTAATTGCCATTTCCTACTTAATAATTTATTAAGTAAATAATGCATACAGAGACAAACAAATAACTTTTCTGACCCTCAAAACGCTAGCACTAAAATATATGAAACCACACAGGTCCTTGAGTTAAACAGGGGAAAGATTTTACAAATGGATAACCAACCAACAATTCCCTACTTCTATAATAGAGGCCCATGATGCATTGCGGTGGTTAAAACAGTGGTGTCAGTGGCTGTGGAGCGATGCACAGGCACGCCTGTTCATTTGTAAGATGTCGCTTTGGATTTCCTCTGCACCGGATTGATTGCCAGGAGTGAATTCCAAGGCTGGTGTCTCTAATGAAGTGAACAGCTCTAGATAGATGCTGGTTCATTTGTTATGGAGCAATTTTCTGTTGCTTTCCACTACCGAACACACATAAGGGGAGGCTGTGATCATCAGGTGTAGGTAGAGGGGAGATCTTACCGGGGCACCAGGTAGACCTCTTTCTCCAGGGAAGCCTCGAAGGCCAGGGGGGCCGTCTTTCCCAGGGGCTCCTTGTGGTCCAGGATCTCCCTATAAACAGTCACACACTGAGTTAGTGTAGTCAATTATATGTTGCATCAATACAACAGTAAAGTAACATGTTTTGTTCCACAAGCTTTACGCTGCTTTGGTAAAATGCAAACACACAAGTGTGGTTCAGCAACTGTCATTTAAAAAAACTAATTAGCTTTGCTGAATGTGAAGTGACAGCTCTAAATTGGCAAACATATGACAAGCAAATACTGCATGTTTAAATGGGTTTGTACATCCTCAGGAACAGAACTGTAATTGTTATGTAGCTGACATCCATCTCAATGGCCCATTAGCTGCAACTAAATAGGAGCATGTATGCTTTCAGTGGGTTTGTTAACACCATCGCCACACTGTCAATAACATGAGAATGGTCTGACCTCATTACTTGGGCACACATTACTTGTTGAGATAACTTGCTGCTTAACAGTTAAAAGTTAAAATGTTTATTGAAAAAATAAGCAATCAGAGCACTTGCTTCAAGAAAGGATAAATAAATGTGCAAACAAAAAAGTGTAGCAGTTTTTGACTTAGTTCAGTGCCTCAACTCCAACACTGAATTAAAGGTTCATTGTGCTCCTTGTGTGGTTCACTTTGTACACCACATGTCTCAAACAAGGACATTTGACTTCAGTAAAAGTTACTTCTGGCTTCATTCTCTTTTCTATTGGCAGGCTGACTTTATCTGCAAACAGGGAGGCACAGAAGTGTGGGCTTGAGAGGTATAAGAGGATTTAGGCTCTGCTGCCAAGGCCTCTACAAAGTGTCCCTGGCATACAGATGCACAGGAGTGGAGAGGGGAGGAAAGTGGGGCTGTGAGTGGCGGAGGGTTTGGAGTTAGCAGATGGACTTGATTAAACTGTCTGCTTGGGGAAGACGGGAAGAAAATGAAAGCAGGAGACCTGGGGGTTTGAAGGAGGGGATGGGGAGTAGGGGATGTTGAGTGGTCCTTAGAGTCTGGGGGTCGGTTTGGAGCAGACCATACTTCTGCAAAATGGCTGCTGTCTGCTACTAATGCACTAAATTGCCAGGGAGGCCAGGGAGGGAATGTAGCCAGGCACTCCCCAAATCTCAGCCACATCTTCAGCAGTTTGCTGGTCTTTTACAGCACTGGGAGTAATGGTGACACTGGTGCTTTGGCGTTTGCATGGTCTGTGTGTCTGGGTGAATCTGTTGCTATAGATTTATCCCTGCTTTTTTGTTTATTTAGGCAATCCAGTGGTCTGTTGAGAAATATTATGAATGCAGCTGGCTCAATCTGCAAAATAAAATCATCTACTGTAATTGCAACAGCATAAGTTTAATTTGCAGCCCGCTTCCAGCTGTGGATCATCATCCTCCCTGGCTTCATCTAATACAGCCCACAGAAGGCTTCTAACACAAATTTCAATATTTCTTTCCTAACATGTCCAGTGTCATGTAACATGTACATTTGCCTTTTTTCTTTTAACGTACCTTTGCTCCCTCCTTGCCAGCAGCACCTGGAAGACCCTGTTCTCCAGGTGGACCTGGGGGTCCAGGGTGGCCTCTCTCACCAACGGGTCCGGTCTCTCCAGTGGGTCCCTAAGAAGTCATGGCAGAATCAACAAACCATGAGATAGGCCAATTCAGGTCAATTCTACACTATGTCTACTCCAGAACCCATATAAATAAATCCAAAACAATGTCTAACACATTTTGCTTAAAGGCTCAAAAGGCTCCTTTAGATGTTCTCAGTATGTTTTAGATACCACTTTGCCTGCTTAACAATAACATGAAGTAGTTTTCAATGTGTTTCCCTCCCTTATACAGTTGTATTTTTTGTTGGTCATACATATTTGTCAGCTAGCTTACTTCTATATTACATTTATAGAGCAGAATTACAATGTCCTCAAAATGTCAGCTTAAAAAAATCTATTCTTTCATGAGATATTTCTCTTACCTGGGGCCCGACAACACCTCCTGGGCCTGGTGGACCAGTTTTTCCTTGAAAACCCTGAAAAAAGATCACAAAGCTTTATTTATATATTTTTTTGCTATAACAAAAGAAACACCTCTCCAACGCAGCTTATCTATTAAAACCTGAGTAAAGAAAACAATGATTCCACTTGAATTTC